>JAYMTN010003096.1:0-10280 GCA_036897425.1 Erodium trifolium
GTCGGCCAACAACCCCGCCTCACTGGACGTATGGTGAAAGTGGTTCCACCAAGTTCTTGCACGGTACTCTCCTACCACTTCGGGGGCCAACACTCTTGCGTTCTTGGAGCATTACACTATCAATCTAGGAGAGTGTACAACCATCCTCGAAAATGGATCGGCTCTATCCCAGCTTCCCGTTTGGATTCGCTGTACCGGTTTCTTCGGACACTATTACAATATCACCTTGTGAACATCTCAGTAAAGCACTTCGATGTTTGGACATTTATTTTATGGTTTTTATTTTCGTATTATTAATGTGTCATGATGTTAAGACTCGCTTTCCAATGCTTTTTTGTTTAACTTTGATTTGTCAGTTTCACGTCAGATTTTGTTTTCTTGATATTGAGCGATTATTTCTTCCACTAAAAAGAATTATAACAACAGATATAACGAGATATCACATGGTCATTTATGCTTCAATGTATTACTTATTTTAGCTGAAAATAAAACAAATAATATCACTCTCAGATCGAATTGTGATCATTTTTTTTCGAAAAATAGCTATCGAACAAGAATAAATCATGAGGCAAATAAATCGAGAAAAAGAGTTGGCAAAAACAAAAAGAAAGAAGAGTACTCCAGATGATTCCACAGGGCCTTTCCTTCTTCACTACCACAAATCATGATGATATTCTTCACAAGTCGCTATTATTCCACTCTTATTTTTCTTTATTTTGCTTTGCTTTTTCTCTCCGCGTACGTACCAAAAACACACCACATAACTCATATTATAATCGGTATTTATTTATCCACTCTAAATAAACAAAAACAAAAACAACATATTAAATATCTTTATCTAATAATCCATATATTCTAATTTAAGCTAGAAAAAAATATCTCTCAATATTTTGGGACAAATTTAGAGGAAGTATAGTATGCCATGACATATCATTGTCCAACAAAATTATATATAATAATAGAGTTTTCAATTACATTTAATTCAATATCTTATAAACATAAATCAGAATTCACATGAAAAATATATGACCATTTTAACTTATGTCTTATAGGTATTTTACATGTAAGTGTAACTTTCATATATATTTCTACAACATTTAACCGCGGTCGGACGATGGTATGTCCTAAATTTCATTAATGGGTTCATCCGGTTAATATTATTGTATTAATCTAAAATTTTAAGTAAAATCAATTATCCATGTCTAAATTCATGGGACTATTTTAAGGGTTGAGACTTAAATGAAATAATTTGTTATAATAAAATAAAAAGTTTGGCCACTCCTAATTTGCATGCACCTACCCAAAAACTATTTAGCTATAAATAGCAAGACCCATCTCCACCATACTCCACCATTCCAAAGCAACACTCAAACCAGAACCACCTTGGTTTTTGCAGCAAAATCATATCATGGCCATCTCAAAATCCAAGGTTTTCCTTTCCCTCCTCCTCGTCTCTCTTCTCGTCCTCGACCTTGCTGCCGCCAACAATCCAATCCTCGACAAGATCGGTAAACAAACATATTTATGCTGATCATCGCTCACTTGTCAAAATCAATCACAGTTCTACATATTTACAAGTCATGTCATTAATTATTAATTTTTAAAATTTCAATCTTTAAAGGTTCGGATTAATTCTTAATTTGAATCGTGACGTTTAGTTTGTACCTGAAACCTCGCCTATATACGCAGATTGCAATGGAGCGTGCGCGGCTCGGTGCCGGTTGTCGTCGAGGCCGCATTTGTGCAAGAGGGCGTGCGGGACTTGCTGCGCGAGGTGCAACTGTGTGCCGCCGGGCACCTCCGGGAACCAGGAGATGTGCCCCTGCTACGCCCACCAGACCACCCACGGCGGCAAGCCCAAGTGCCCTTAAATTATTTTATCTTTTTAAATAATTATTAATTGTTAAAAATAAGTGTTTTGTTATTGCTATGAATATATATATGTGTTCATGGTAAATAAGTTTCCGAATAAATGGTTGTGTGTAAATCCACGTTTTTAATTACGTGTAATTATAAAGTGTTATTTATGTTAATTTTTGTCTTTTAAGATTAAGGTTTAAGTTGTTGCGGTGACTTGAATCATTGGCTCTTGAAAATGAGGGTCATGGTGATTTATGTTCTGTTTGGATACAGAGAAAAAATAAGGTGGGGATGCGTGTACCGTATAATTTGGGTCACTGTCTGCCAAAACTGATTCGGACAGTGTAGCCTCCCTCCACTAGATATACACACGTGTGACTAAATTTAGTTAATAAGAGCATCTACAGTGAAAATGAAAGTCGGGTTCTGCAGGTCGAGTAAGAGGTGATTTCGTGGAGCTCGGGTTTTGTGAGTCGATTCTGCACATAATCACTAGATATTTGAAGAAGAGAGGAGAACATAAGAGAGAGAGAGCAAAATTCAATCGATATATCGTCAGTCCAGAGAGAATCTAGGAGAGAAGTAAAAGAATGTATTTTTTTGACGGAATCGACGACTTCTTTAGATCTGATTATGGGTGCTCTAAAGTTGTAAGAGCATCTCCAGCCATTCACATTTTTGCTAGCTGAAATGATAAGGTGAAAGAATGAAAAAGTAATAAATTTTCGCATCAGTCGACTGATACAAAAAAAATTGCAGTCACCAAATTGAAAGGGAGAGGCTAAAAAGACATTTTCTTCACTTTTCCTATCCGCCGACGGATACAGCCGTCGGTAAGTTTACCGACGCTGGTATCCACCAGCGCCTATCCGTCGGCTTTTCGAATTTTTCCACCGACGTTTCGACTCCACCAACACTTTTCCACCGATGACTAGAGATGCTCTAAGAAACGAAAAAGGGTAGTGAAACGGAGAGATCAATAGTTGGAGATTAATCAAATCTGTGTTTTTTTTAATAATAACATATTACTATGATGAAAAATTATTGATATGATTCTGCTTCTGTATATTCTATATGAGATAATAAATATATTTAATCTATAAATTTTTGGAACTTGAGCCACAGCCCAAGCAGTTCTTGGGCGGGTTATTGCTCTGTTGCCCGCCCAATAACAATGCAGGCTAAGGCCTTGGAACTGAAACCCATACCACTATCGTGGGTTAGGCCCTATCAGAATATTACGTATACAATAGGGCCAATAAATTTGGGCTCTAAAGCCCATATAGCTAAACTTTGTCGGCCACATTCGCAAGTGAAAGAGCCCATGTCAAGCCCAACATAAATCCAACCCATAATAACGGACGACCCCACAAACAAACCCTTCCTCGTGACTGTCAAACTTCATTCTAGAATCAGCGTCCGCAGATTTCAACTCCATCGCTATCACTCGCTCCCCAGCGCGTGACCATCACTCCCTTAACCAGCCCCCGTCGCGTGTCTGTAACCGGAACCCGCTGAAAACTTGGAAGAAAGATCAGAGAATATCTTTGTCCGTTGCACGGGAGATATATATAACAGAAGTGAGACAATCCTTGGCCTCAGTACGAATTGCCGGTGACGCCACGTGGCACCCATCCACCGGGTCTCCGATAACAGCCGTCGATTCGTCATACCAACGAAAACGGTCGTCTTTGGTGGCGATGAACGGCTCTGATTGGCCGGAATGACCCGAGAAATTATAAAAGCTCATATAAATGTGATGAGACTTGACAGAGAGAGGGAGAGAGAGCTTCATTTATAGCGCCATTTATCAGAGCGAGAGCTTCGGATTTTCCGTAATGATGGCGATGGTGAGCTCAGACTTCAATGTCTGAATCTCCGCGAAAATTGATCGACTGGGTTGTGCTTCACTGGACGCGATGGATTGAAGGTTGAATTTTTGTTGCTACTCTAATTTTCCTCTGCATTTCTCGCTATTCCTCGTCGATGATCGGTTTGGTCATCAATGGCGGTTTTGGGGTTCTGGTGCTGTAATTCTGAGTGTTTGGGTACAGTGACGAACTGGGTTTTATGCATTTGATGCTGAGTTCTTCGCGTGATCAACGAAGAAGAGATCGGAGTTTTTTTTCATGTTCTGTGTGAGGTTTAGTTGGGCCATCTCAGTCTCGGGTTCGTATCCTTTTGTACTTTATTTCACGAAGAACAGTATTCTCTGAACTCGAGGAACGAATATTTACTTTTTTTTCCTGCTTTTTTCTTTTTTCGTTCATAGTACACAGCACTTTCTTCTTCTCAGCTTTTAGTCTCGGTTTGAGCTCTCTGGAACGAATCGAGAGCTCTGTTCTGAAATTCAGGTCTCGCAGAGAGAGATATCTGGGGAAAAACCCAAAACGCTGATTTTCCCTTCTTCTTCACTACGAGCTTTTCGGTAAAAACCCATTACCAATTGCTTCTCTCTCTCCGAAAAGCTGTTGTGGGTCGCTTCGTCTTCACATTTCCGATCTGGGTTTGTTTTTCTCCGGTGGACGAGTTCGGTGTGGCGAGTCATCGGAGCCGATTTCAATTTGGGATGCTTTGTTGCCACTGGAGTTATCAATGGCGGACACAGGAATGGAGAGCACTCGAGACGTGAGGCGTGGAGCGAATCGGTTCTCGCGCTCGCGTAACAACAGCACGAAGAAGCTAATCTCTGGTAAAATTACTCTCCGCTCCCTCTCCTTTCTTTTCCCTGGTCCAATTATGCATTTATTTTCTCGGGAAACAAACAAAATCCCCTTCCTCCATTTGTCCTTACCTGTGAAATCTTATACGATAAGAACTAGTCTCAGCAGATAATGCGTGCCTTTGCTCCCTTTTTGCTATCTCAATTTTTGTGTTGTAGCTCTTGTTTACCACTGGAGATTGTAATGATTTGAAGGTTTCGATGGTGTGGTGAAATCGAAGAAGGACAGAGTTAGGAAATTGAGTGCTGTTGGCAGAGCTAGCTCGAGCCAAGAAGAAATGGGCTGTGAAGTATCTGATAGAGAAGATGATTTTTGTACCAGTAAGAGATTTAAGGTTCCTTTGAAGGTCAGTGTGAATTACAGGTGTTCATTGTTGGTCATTAACCAGTCTATTTCATGTGAATTACAAGTGTTCATTGTTGTTAATTCTACAGATTTTCGATGATTGCAATGATTTAGATCATGCATCTGTTCCACGCAAGCTTCGATCTGGTGAGTGTTTCATGATACAGAAATGCATGCATGCTTGATTGTTCTGTATTCTCTTTTCTGGGTATTTTGCTGTTTGGGTTAATCACTTGCTCAGTAGATTAACAGTGAACTTTCCAATTCTAAGTTGCCTTTTTTTGTGTTGGTTTTGGTTTAGAGGTGAAGCTTTTTTGCTTTTGATTTCTTTTTGAGGATAGAAGATTCTCTTTGATGCATGACAATTCTATTTACTGTTCTGTTATTGCTCTACTTTATTGGTTCATTGATTCTATATAAAAAAAACAAACAGACTAGTCTTTTTGATGTTTCTGCCAAACTCACTTTTGTAAAATGAGTCACTTTAGCTTTTTATGGGCCAGGAAAGGTTCTTGAATTAGAAGTAAAAATCAATGCTTGCTAATCTTTGTGGTATTGATCTTTTGGTAACTTTCTTTTTGCATTTACAGCGATGAAGAAACGCGGCCGTGAATCTGTCTCTCCATCATCTCTGGATTCAAAGAAGCTGAACCATACAAACGAAGGAGTTGTTGATTCGAAGAAACCCAAGCTGAATGTGGTTAGTCATCCCCATCATCCAGTTTCAGAATGGTCCCCGAGGCTGCGCCTATATGGACCAATCACCAAAGACGAGGAAGAAGTTGTGGAAACCTTGTTTGCTTTGGCAGGAATGTTTCCTGACAATGAAGCAACCGATAAGAGTAAATTAGGAGACTCATCTGAAACAATCCCTTCAGTGTTACCTGATGCAAAAGGGGGTCTTAAACCGACATTTGAAGGTCTTTTATTGAACTGCATCTTCGTAGTATCCTTGGTACTCACCTTGTTTTTCCCCTTCCCTTTTTTGGCTCATTGATTTGTATCCTGTACTAGGTTCTGTGGTACCAAGAGAAGAACTAGACTCCTCAAGAAAAACCGACAAGGTTGAACCTTGGATTAAGGTAGAAAGATTGTCTGAACAAACTGTGAAGATGAACTCTTTGAACAATCCCAAGCAGTTTTGTTTGGAAACATATAGTTCAGTCCCTCCAATGGATCCCCAAGAGACCTCGATTCCTGAGAGAAGTCCACCGGTGCTGGTAAGCATAGGTTTTTACATTTTAAGCAAATGCTCTCTTCACTAAGCAGCTCTGACTTAGATTGGTGCTTTGTATTATTTTCAAGTCCACGTCTCTTGCTAATCCACCGGAGCAACATTTGATCAACAAAGGGAAGAAAAATGGTAACCATTCTGTTTGCTTTTGATCCACGGCTTTTGTTTGTGTTAATATTCTAACACTGGACTGTCTTTGTTCCTTGATCATAAAGGGCTGGCATTGTGGCCAGGCTTGTCTTCAGAAGGTGCTGGTGTTCCTGAGCCTATTCTGCAGTAATTTTCTTAACCTTTTTTTCCTCCTGAAACTCGGAGTTATTTGTTTGTTCTCCATCTCATGTATTTATCTTTCTCAGATCTTCTACATCTAGCATTCCAGCATGGCTGAAAAGTGTCCCTTCTGCCACCACTCGTCCCTTGTTTGAAATAGATGCTACTTCTTCGCGTGATAAGGTGAAAGAGATTTGAAATCTAACGATCAAGTTTTATGTTTGAGATCTTTATCTTATAAGTGCAAGAGTGCTATTTCGGATATGTGATTCACATTATGGATTCTTAATACAACCATATAGGCATCTGAACATACTTGTAAGAAGTCATGGAAGAGGTGTGCAGCTCATGTATACATAAGTCGTCTCATCGAGGGTCTACAAACACCTGAAAAAGCCCAACAGCCTGGTAATTTGAAATCAAGTGAAGGACTAAAGCAAGAAATTGTAGCCAGTAGTTTTGATGGGGTTAGAAATGGTAATCCTTCGCCAGATAAGGATATGAATGAAGACAGAGGTGTTCTTCATCACAAGAGCCTTTATCAAGATCACCGACATATGCAGGTAATCTTTTCATTCATCTCTACCCTTAACTGCTTCTTCTCAAACATGTATCATGACTCTTAATCTATTCACATTTTCTGGCAGAGTCTTGACTTCTTCTCTTTGTCATCTGGTGTGGAGTCTAATAACGGGACTCAGCTATATCATAAGGGCCCAGAACCAATGTCCCAATTCCAGGTTCATTCCCTAAATCCTTTGGCACATCATCGCTCGCAGCTGCCATCTCAAACTCGCTATTACCCTGACCGGCTTTCATCAGCTACCCAGCAGGTTATAACCTTTTCATTGGATTGTTACATAAAACTGTACCAAATGCTAAGAAACAATCAAATAATAAGTAGTTGATGAAGAAAATAGAGTTATGAACTTCTGTGGTGCAGGTGCAGCTACGTCGTTATGTAGGAACTCCATTCAGTAGTGCTATGAATCCGAGTAGCATTAGCGTGCAGCATCAGCGCCAACAGTCATATCAGCAGCGTTTATGGGCCGCCCAGGCTCAGTATGGACCAGCTGCAGCAACCACTCTAGTTCAAAACTGGCAAAACGGAACTCCCACTGGGATTCAATGTGCACAAGCAACTTCCACGCCTTCTCCACGAGCAGTTGGTGCTTCCAGGTACATATTGCAGCAACAACAGCAGCAGTTCTTCATCTGCCAGGATTAAAACGCTGGAGTCCAACAGATAACTAAAAGATCAAGCTGATAGTTGCAGCTACTCTCCAATGACTTGCTCGGGAACTCATTATTTCAATTTAGTTTTTCTTATACGAAGAATCACTGTCCCCACAAGTTGGAAGGTTCCAAAGAGAAAACTCAACTTCTAACTTTGTAGCCTATTGTTAGAGTAAAAGAGCAAAAGATAGAAAACCAAGACAGATATCTTAGCTGCCCCCTCGGGTTGGCCTAATGTTGAAGAGAGCTCTCTCGCCTCCCTAAGTTCACAGGTTCGAACCCTAGTGTACACCTGAGAGCTTCTTTGTAGCTTAACATTTTTTCAACATTGCAAGCATCTGTAATAACAGCTTGGTTTTGTTGAGTAATCTAATATATATGTATTTGCTTGATTTAAGCTTTGGTTTGGTCTTAATACATACCCCAAACAGTCTTCAATGGTGAAAAAAATATTATTGCATTTCGTGAAACATGGTCGTACATATAGAGTTTTCAATCTCCTGATGGACAAGCCCAGAAAGGCTTCTTCCATTATTAGCTGCTCTACAGACAATCGAACACAAAATCAGTCTCCAGAGCTAATTCCTAATGCCCCTTCTTTATTCTAAAATCTAAACACAATCTTGAATGCAACTACTTTACAAAAATCATGCCTTGCGATGCTTACTAGGTTTCATGCCCGTACTTGGAGTTTGCAGCAGCCAGGAGAGCAGCTCCGATGCCAGACCCGTCTTTTGAATGCTCTATGACCACCTTTTCTGATTTTTCATGGCCAAGGAGCTCGGTGACTGCATCTTGTAGGTAGTCCCTGTACTGTGGGTAGTGCTCGTATAGCCCTCCGTCCATGGCCACCACTGTCCTCTTCCCGAAGATAAGGCCTTTCGAGTCTTCTTCCATCTTCTGCAGAATCCCCACGATTCCAGCGCCTGCTAGGCGCCCCCCTCGCTGCACAATGGTGTCACATACATCCAACACTACCTTCCTTGCACTTAAGTTGGACTCTATCTGTTCAAACAACAAAACAAGTCGTTATTGACATTTGGCATTTTCACCAAACGTGTACAGATGAGAAAACTTACCCCAGCTACATCATATAGAATCGACCCAACATCTTGAAGATCACCAGAGATGTCCTGCTGCATAGCACATAGATCTGGAGTCCTATAAATTTGAATTTATAACATTCTTCAGTACGCATGATTTTGAACTGCTTCAACTGGGGACCAAAGTAACGTTCGTCTGCTATAGCTCGCAGCTCTTTACATAAATGTTCAAATTAGATCTATCCTATACCCCTCTAGATCTGCCCCTAATTAGATATTTTGAACATTGAGCACAAAACTGTAGCCATACATTATACCTCAGCATTGTGAATAATGAAATAGAGAGAGGTTCTGATTGCATGCTTTAATAGCAACATCACAGATACCATCATGACTTGCCGTTCACAATTATGGATCTGCCAATCTCATCAACTCAATGTAGTTAACTTATTTCACTCAAGTTAAGTTTTTGACTTTTCATAATTACCTGATAAGCAAGAGAGAGAGAGAGCATAGAAAGTCCAATTACCTGAGTACGAAAGGTTTGGCTAGTTTTTCTGGGACATATTTGCCGAATATAACACCTGCTTCTGCAATTTTAAGAAGTACTCGCCGAACAATTTCACCAAGATACATACCAGAGATTGTCTTCTCGTATATCTGCTTGTGGAAGTAGAGAAACAATATAACCAGCATGTAATCCGTTTTAATCATCATTACAGAAAGAAAGTACAATGTAGAATTTACCTGCTCACCAGGATTAATACTAGCAGCATCCATATCTCTATCAAAATCTGTTAAAGGAAGACCGTTGGAGAATGCTCCCCATTCCGTGTTGATGATCTAAACCAAACGTTGATCATGTTTAAGCTTCAGTCTTAGCTATGCTTTACGTTTTAATCAATAAGTTAAACAGGAACACTCGTACCATTCTTCCAGAACTAGGCTTTTGGCCCTGTAGTTTAGGAATAGCATCCACCCGCTCTACATAGCAGGCATTGGTTCCGGTTCCCAGAATGACTGCAACCATTACATCATCATCCCAATATCTTGCTCCAGCCAAAGTCCCAACGGTATCATTAACCTAATTACCAATACATAAGAAGGTTTTATGCGTCAAGATTTTTTTATTCATAAAGGAGGAGAACATGAGCAGAACATACCAAGGCAGACACTCGCATATCTAGTCCCTGTCTCTCCATAGCTTCATTCAAGCAAGCAACTACATCTTTTCCTGCCTGCAAGCAAGAAACGGTCACTTTTGCTTTCAGGGGGTGTTTTAGTGAAAAACTTTAACATTAAATGAAATGTGACTGTTAGTTTCTGCAAACAAAACTGACGGCATCAGTACTATTTAAAGCAACTCGTTTTCTTACATTAAATGAAAGATTTAGGTGGGTTTTTGAAAAGAGAAAAAAAAAAAGAACACAAGTAGTTTCTGCTAAAAAAAGGTCGTTTGAGGGTGTGTATTCGGGGTTTCCCCAAGAAATTGCTGAAGTGTGAGTCCCACATCGAAAGTATGTGGATTTATTGACCCCTTGATATACATCTTGATGCCTCCACCCATCA
>JAYMTN010003097.1:0-10278 GCA_036897425.1 Erodium trifolium
ATTGTGATGCCCACGATTTAGGATTCATGTAAATTATGACTTACACATGTGTCTTTGGCCTCCTAATCGGGGGTTTCCGTCGACCATGAAGGTTCCTTCCCTGTTTTGTTGAAAGCGCCGCCGGAGAGATTAGTTTACAGTAGTCTCCATACAAGGACAGCAACGTTGAACAAGAGACAGAGAAGGAGAGTACTTGGGAAACCTTCATTGTCGACCGTAGTAGTAGTGTGAACTATTCATTGAACATTGATTCACTGTGTATGGTATTGCAGACCAAAGAAGAAGAAACTGAGAGAAGAACTTTGAGCAGCTCCCCAAGGAGAAGTGTTGTAATTACTAGCATATCAATCTTGGAGATATCTTATCTGCAAAAGGACTAGGAGACAATGGAGTGATTTAGTGTTCCTCATTCTCTGGCAGCTTTAGATTGTTAGAAATAAGATAATTTTCGATAACTCAGCTTTTGGTCGAGAAGAATTTTTTAGTCAATTTCAGAGTGCTCGTTACATCTTGGAGGGGGCTATCTTCAACAGAATCCTATCCTTCTCCTATCGGGTTGGAGATTGTTCCATAAATCATGTCCAAGGATTGTCAATGGTCATGAGGTGGGGGTTAACATTGTTCTGTTTAGTTCTTGGTGTGATTCGAAGGATATCTGCTATTGGTTTGTTTTTCAGTTTTCTTGGTGATCTGTATTTTCCAATCTAATATTGGACTGGTATCTCCCTTGGTGTTGTATCCGAAAGATTATGCAGGCTGTATTGGTATTGGTCTGGTCTTTGTTTACTTGCTGCAGGATATTGCAAGTTTCTTTTGTCTTGTGTTGTTCTTTAGCTTCTTGGTTGGTTCTTTTGGTCATGGGATAGTTATATCCTTGTTGTTTGTTGAGATTGCTGGGTGATATGCCTTGTATTTGGTTCTTGCCTTTCAGGGGATGTGTTCCCCTTGTTCTGTATTTTAAAAACATGGATCTGTAATTTTTATTTTGGTGATAAAATAAAAAGAATATCGATCGAAAAATATCAAATATATAAAAACAATCTACTCGATTACATTTTCCAATCCGAACTTCTGTATTGCAAATTATTCAATTCAAACAAGATGCTTCTTATCCCTGGAAGCTTACTATTACAAAGCTGGTCATAATTAAGTGCTTTATAGTTCGTCTCTTTTCCAAAAAATATCGATCGAGTTTGACATACACATGATTACTCGTCCTGCACTAAATCAAACAAAATAAAAACCTAGAACTAAAAATGAAACAAAATAGATATTTCAAACACAGTTTTGATTTTGTTTTATCTTGGTAACATAAAGCTGCATAGAGCTGGTCAAATATACAAACATAGCCATGCAAATGATACTTATTATACAACTGATATTTATTATACATTACACAACAACTTAATGCATCAATGATCCCCAAAAAGTTGACAGACACTCTTCAGGCTATCGTTTCCACCAGTACCACTTTCAGTCTATACCATGTCCTGTCTTCATAATACTCGATACGTGAAGCATGCTGATGAACCGAGGAGAGGATATGGTGATTCTACATGTCCATGTCTTCACTTTTGGCCTTTAGGCTTCGGAGCTGATGAACACCAGATTTTCTTGAACCACAGGAGAAGTCTGGCTCGGTAACTGATTCAAGGACGAGCTCTGTATGTGGAGATTCTAGCTCAAATATGACCTGCACAATCATAAAGAAGATTTATGTCTAGCAGAGAATTACAGTGCTTTAAGTTTAGGTTTCTCATTTAAACTGAATTGAAGTAGACTCGTAATTATAAAAAGTATATAAAGATCTAAGGGATGATTGCAAAAAAGTACCATCAGGTATTCACTTTTTGAAACTTGTACCCCTCCTCTTTGATTATTGCAAAAAAAAAAGTGCCATAAACTTGTCTTTTTGTTGTATTTTGTATAGATTTGTTTCAAAATGACGATTTTACTCTTAGAAATTTAAATTTTAAAAAATAAAGAAAAAAATCAAAATTTTCATATCCTTCAATTTGTTTACTCTTTGTACAGTACAAAGAGGAAGAAAATTAAGGTATATGAAATTTTGTATTTTTTTGTTTATTACTTTATTACTTTTTAAATCTAGATTGTAAGGGTAAAACGGTCATTTTGTACAAATTGCAACAAAAAGACAAGTTCAGGGTACTTTTTTACAAATATCAAAGAGGGCTACAAGTTGCAAAAAACTGAATACCTCAGGGTACATTTTTGCAATCATCTCACAAGTTCAGTTTAAAAAGATAAAAGCCCAAACACTAGGAAAAGAAACAACATATTGGTTCCCGTACCACCGTATTTTGTCCACGTTGGAGGATCGGAGCTGGGACATAAAGGTTGCATTGTGGTCCAAAGGACTGCAAAAGAGACACTCAGAATCAGAAGAATAAATTTAAAGTATTAAGTTATAATTTCAGTTTAACATGAAGAGATCTTCAAAAGTGAAAAAACGGTACATACCTGCCAGTATCTTCCTATATTGAATCCATTGACGAAGGCAATTCCCTTACTCCAACCATTGAATGATATATATGTATCTTTTACTTCGTTTGTTTCATCAATAGAAAAATAGCCCTTATACAGTGCTGGTTCGTTCGCCGCCTTATCTGCAGAAAAAAGGTGATGATTCAATTCAACATCTCAGCCCTCCAACTTCAATAAACTAGCGAAATAATAACATGCTTGCCTTTTCGTATTGTTAACTATAGATGTATATAGTAAGAATTGCAAAAAAGTACCCAGGAGTATTCATTTTTTTTTGCAACTTAAAACCCTCTTCTTAGATAATTGCAAAAAAGTGCCATGAATGTCTTTTTGTTGCACTTTGTATATATTTGATTCATAATGACAAATTTGCACTTGGAAATTAAAATTTAAAAAATTATAGTTAAAGTACAAAAAATCCAAATGTTCATATTCCTTAAATTTCTTACTCTTTGACAAAGAGTAAGAAATTTAAGGAATATGAACATTTGGATTTTTTTGTTTTTTTACTTATTATTTATTTAAATCTAAATTTCTAAGAGTAAAATCGTCATCTTTGTACAAATTGCAACAAAAATACAAGTTTGGGTACTTTTTTGCAATTATCAAAGAAGAGGGCTATAAGTTGCAAAAAATTAATACCTCAGGGTACTCTTTTGCAATTATCCCATACAAGCTTACCTGATTTTCCTTTTGATATTTTTCTGTCAGTTTCCTGAGCATGGACAGGATTCACGACTTGACTGACAGAATCGATTGTTGGAACCTCATTCAAGTCGTGAAATGGAATAGCGATCGTTTTCCAATCATGCAAAATTCTTCGATTTAAATAAACAGAAGACAGAATACCCTGAAAAAGCAAAACGTCCAAGTTATACCTGAGAATGATGATGAGTATCTTCTTGAAGGCCCATGGAAAGGCGAATTTCACCAAAAGCATATAAATTATTTAAATGTCAAGTGATCTTACCTTCCTGTCAAATGTGTATGGCCCATAATTTACACGGCCCATGTTTTCAACCTATGAGAAATAAAGAAAAAAACAAAAATCAAACAGTTTTATTGGGCTTCACAGACATCAGCAGCCAAATCGAATTTCTACATAGTGAGTGCATAATGAAATTATCATACTATAATGTTGGGATAATCTCACAAAAGTACACTGACCTTAACACCTTTCTCACTTAACTAAACTGACCTTTAAATTTTCTCACTTAACTACATTGAACTTTTAAATTTTCTCACTTTACTCTATTTTGATAGTAATTGACAAAAATACCTTTCATTAGCTCTAATTCAATACTATATCTCAAAAATTTGTTGTATCAAATTTGCTTATTATCATTCATGAGATGATTTCATACCTCTAATGCTATCTTAGGTTAAAACGAAACACATGTAATATTTATCACTCTTTATATTTTATACAAGTACAACAATTTTAGAAATGTAATTCTCGCTTTATTTCGTTCTCATGTATGTTAGAACAAGAAAAAGAAATAAAGTATTTTGCTCTAATTTAATCATGTTACGATTATTGTCCAATTTAGAGGAGTTGGGTAAAACTTATCGTAGACTTGTAGTATTGACATATTCTAAAAAAATGAGGGTATTTTTGTCATCTATTACCAAATTAGAGGAAAGTGAGAATATTTGAAAGTTCAGTTTAGTTAGGTTAGAAAACTAAAAGGTCTGTATAATCAAGTGAGAATGGCGACAAGGTCGGTGTACTTTTGTGAGATTATCCCTATAATGTTTGCTAAACCATCCAAAATATTTTTATTCCGATAAATCATATATAGTTATCAAACTGAATGCCAAATATATATGAAATATTTATATAAACTTTTTCGAAAAAGAAAAGAGACAGCATATACCAGGACAAGTAAGCTGATATTAGCCAGACATTTAGTAGTAGGAAGATTAAGTGTTTGATTTGAGTTAGACCATCTTTCTATCTTGCCAACATATATCGGTCTGCTGTATTCATTATCTCTGGAAGAGCATGAAATAAACACTTGAGCTCTGTCATGCACCTGCAAACAATGATAATTATAATGTTCAATTACAAAATGTTGGTGCTTCAAATATAAATCAGGGTAATGTAATACCTTTGGTATAAATAATACATTTCCATCACTCGTTGAAGAGTATTCTGAAACATATACCAGAAATCCAAACATCTGCACATGGAAAACATACAAGTCCAAAAAGATATATTATTCAGCAGTCTAGGATGTTATGGATGGGCAAAATAAATGTTAAATTCAAGGGAAAATCCCAAATACACACCCTCGAACGACTTTTTTTAGCAGAAACGTCTCAAAAAAAATATGCACCCTAACTGTCACCTTTTTAGTAGAAAACAACGACTTTCGTTAAATAGTACTGACAGCGTCATTTTATAGCAAAAGCTAACTGTCACCTTTCATTTAATGTCAAAACCTAACGGTCACCTTTTGCAAAAACACCACCTTGAAAGTAAAGGTGACAGGTAGATTTTGCTAAAAGCGGCGGTGTCAGTAATATTTAACGGAAGTCCTTTTCTGCTAAAAAACGGTGCCAGTTAGGTGTGTATTTAAAAAAAATGAGCTAGCACATTTCTGCTAAAAAAAAGGTCGCCGAAGGAACGTATTTGGAGTTACCCCTAAATTCAATTGCAACATGAGATAAGAAATAAAACCTGGCCAGCAGACTCCATTGAGATTGGATTAACATGTTGTGACACATACTTCGGATCTATCTTATGAAGCAAATCAAACAAAAATGCAGTTCTTTGTAACTTGATATGTCCGTATCCCATTTTCTCCTTATTGGATGGAACAGTCGGAAGAGAAACTTTGGAGTATTGTTTTATAACCCTACGAATTGCTGAAAAAGTCCACAGCCAAATTTTTTTCTCATTTCATGAATGTAATTTGCAAGAGAAAACATAGAATAAGGTGTTGTACATGAACAAATTATATCATGAAAGGCAAGAAAATATGATTATACCTTCAAATTTTGCATTATCAACATCACCTGATTCTCTAATTGGTGCGTCCTGTGAGAAAGAATTATCAGTAGAAGTAGAATTCTCTTGCTATTACAGCATAAAGTTCCTAAATCTTCTCACATAATCATATGAAGTAAGATCGGGTTTGTAATCAAATTCATCTCGACCAGTATTTGCACCATTATAAAATCCAAAGTTTGTTCCACCATGTGCCATCTGGAAATTCATAAGCACCAAATCATAAAATTGGCATATAAGTTATCAATAATCACTGGCAAAGTTTATAGGGATAATTCCAAAAAGAAAACTGAGGTATTTATTTTTTTGCAACTTGTAGCCCTCTTCTTTGATAATTGCAAAAAAGTACCCGGACATGTCTTGTTGCAATTTGTTTAAAAATGATGATTTTACCCTCACGATTTATATTTTAAAAATAATAAGTAAAAAAATAAAATATCTAATTTTTCATATCCCTTAATTTGCTTTCTCTTTTGGGTTATTTGTTCTTTAATTATTATTTTTAAAATTCAAAATTTTTAAAGGTAAAATTGTCATTTTGAAACAAAATTATACAAAGTGCAACAAAAAGACAAGTTCAGGGCACCTTTTTGTAATGATCAAAGAAAGGAGCTACAAGTTGCAAAAGGTGAATACGTCAGGGTACTTTTTTGTAATATCCCAAGTTTATATGTAACATACATAAAGCACAGCAGAACCATTTCGTGATAAAATTTTCTTCAGGTAAGCCGCTGTAAAATCAGCACCCGTCGTAGCAATTCTCTCCCCCCAGTGTGTAAGCCAACCGGTATAGAACTCCCTGAAGCAACAAGCAATATGAGCACCAGATCGTTAGATTTGATATGCACAAATAAAACACCTACGCAGACAGTGGAGGTGATTTTCCTGGGGCATTAAACTCTTTTTGCAACTCAAATATAGGCCAAGGCTCATCACCCGTGGAGAAGTCAACAGCTACACATATAAAGAACAATATGAGATAATCAAACAAAGTATAGAATGGGATGGTGGACTTTGGTACCATTTCAGGATTATTTATAGGGGGAATTGCTGAAATGTGCCCTTATGAATTGAGTAGGGACGAAAAACTACCCATTGAAAAAAAAAACGTGCCACGAAGGGCCTTCTGAATCATGCATGGTCATCTGTTAATTTTAAACAAAATGACAAAATTTCCCTGACAACATAAAAAGACAAAAATACCCTCGCTCATTTTTAATTTTTCAAAACATTGCCCCTAAACTTTACTCTCACCAGCACCCGTACCTGAACAATCCACTGCGCCTCTCCTTTTCCTTCAGCAAATCCACACAAAAAGGACCTTCCAAACCAAGCATGGAACATTGGAAACCGAAAATGAAAGCACACATAAAGCTTTGTTATTTGGGACTACATGAAATAGCTTAATGTCTATTGAATGAAAAGTTCCGATTTTTTCTTCAAACCCAGGTTCCAAAACCAGATCAAAGAGCATATTTTCCTCCAAAATCATCTTATAAGAGAGTTGAAGAGTCTACCCAAATGGTCTCCCACCTCGACCTCGGCACCCCCCTCCTCTTCGGCGTCCTAATGCCCGTCCAGCCAATGAAGTCCGTCGCCGCCGTCGCTGTCTCCGACACCCTCCAGCTCACAATGCCCCAAATCGCCTTGTTGTCTTTCTTCTACCACTTCACCCCCTTCCTCCTCAGGACATCGCAACCTCCAAATCCGGCACCCCGCGCCAGTGCCTTGGCCTCAACGACGAACAAATCCTAGGTCTTCGATTTCTACGGCTTAAAAGATTCACGATGGCGTAGTTTAGGGTCAAAGGCCAGAGATATGACAATTGGAAGTAGTACAGGGAAGCAACATGTCATTTCGGATTTGGTTTGGGGTTTAGGGTTGGGAAGCAAAAAGGTTAGTTTAGGGTTTATGAGTAGTTTAGGTAGTTTGAAAAAAATAGTCTCTGTGTGCTTGACACGTGTTAAAAAAATAGAAGATTCCATCCGTTTTAATGAAATATTCTGTCATTTTGGATCCATTTTAATGGAATGTAAAAGTTTTCGACAGTGCACGACTCCGAAGACCCTTCGTGTCGCGTTTTTTTTTCATTTGGCAGCTTTCCATATGTGCCCAATTCATAAGGCCGCATTTCACATTTCAGCAATTCCCCCTTATTTATTTACTGCAAACCAATCAAATGGAGAATCATATACCATTTTGTTTTGAGCAGCATCTTTGTACATCCAGGTTTTTTATTAGAAGAAAATTGTTCATGTAAGGTTACTACAGAGCAAAATTGGAAGCCAAAAAACACCAGGTTTAAAGATACCAAGAAGGGAGAATATTGCACACATTCCTATGCATAAATATATACATCTTTGTTCTAAGTTTCACCCTCAAGTAAAACAGTCCAATTGAGGGAATGGAAAACACATGTTCAGAGACAATTTACTACTTCAGGCTTTAATGTTTTCCAAAATGTCTACATAACAATAAATTCATATTGACCCTCACCTGAAAAAACAGCATCTCCTTTTATGGTTCCTTTCTCAAGAGTTCCCCTAGAACCACCATCTGTAGTGTATCTGGAGCAAGAGAAGAAATTCAGATGCAGTCAATTAAAAGTAACTGACTAAAGAAGAAGAAAAACACTACACTTAAAACACATAGTTGGACCACTTTTAGACATACAATGAACTACAGTGTCAACAGAACGGGAAACAAAAACATGCGTTAATCCAGCATAAGTCGATATATTATAAATAGGTTAAATACACAAATTATGCAAGTGCAATATAGTAGTATAGTACTGTGGGTCTCATAAGTAAACTCCTACTAATGCTGATGCAGCTGAAATGAGGCCATGTCAACAACCATGAACTAATGGTCTATTACCATTGTATCAATTAGACGGTGGAGAATGTTTCTACAGGACCACGAAAGAGGTTTGAGAATTAAAACCCCTTACAGAATTACATTGCCCCCAAGATGTCCTCTGGCCAAGTTGACAAGATGATGAAGATAAGCTTTGTCATCTCCATATGAGCCATATTCATTTTCTATCTGTCAAAAGATCCATAAGTGTTATATAGTTAAGACTGAAACTTGAGAGCACAAAGTTTCAAAATTTGAGGCACGGTATCCCAAAAGGAATCATTTGTGAGTTTGTCATGGTGAACCATGAACCTTTGAACAAAAGTTGATATACCACCGTGCAAACCGGAAATTTCGTTTCTGGTGTAGTAGTATAAACTTCTCCCAAGCTTAAAGTGATAGATACAGTAACCCAAAAGCCATAAATTCAAATACCTGAACCATGATGATGGGGCCTCCATTTTCATACTCCCCACCATTTGTCAACCTACAAGCATTTACAATATAAATACCAGTCCATGTTAAGATGAAACTGGGACACGCTGAAAGTTGAAAACCAAAGTTCTAAATAACCCGATATCTCCCTCAGAACTCAGTGAAACTTAACCACCGGGTTTTGTCCGTTTTCCACGAATGAGTGAAAATCAGTCAAAACTTGGTCAACTCAATCAATTAGTTTTCATGTACAATTCTAAAAGTGTATACAAAAATTTGTACTAGAAGATCTGTGCATAGCACAGACACAAAAAGAGATTATCTGTAGCAAATTCAATTCACTTTTCAAATAAAATTCAATTTTACAGAACATGAATTATAATGTGTATGGAACTATCTTATTTTACCAAACTATTGCTACTTTTCGTCTTTAATATATGTATTATATATTTTTTTTATTTTAGAGTATATAACAGGTCAACTTTAAAGATGGAATCCATTTTCCTCATGAAGACGCCCTAACTATGTAGTGAGAAAAGTTGCATGAAGCATAAATGACACATGAATTCACACACATGGCACATCAACTCCTTTAAACAATTCACAAAAGAGGCCGAGATGGACTTGGAAACCAAAGATTACTCAACAATCAAAAAACAATTGTGATACAAACATCATTAGTTGAGTCCATGAGGCTGACATAGTAATCATGATAGAAGTGCACAATAGTAATGATTTGTACATCAAGTGACTGCCATGGTATTACTCCTAACTTACAGATAATCATAAAATAAATAAGTACCAATTTTAAGAAAGCTGAATCAGATGATCTCAGTTTCAGAGATGGTTCTATAGCAAGCAACCAAGCAGGGAAACCCCCAAAATCCCACTCTGCAAATAAAGAAAGATATCATCAATGAGAACAATCATCACCATCACCATTCGACCATACCACCTACTACTACGGCAATAAAAAAAATTGCTAAAATGACAGTAGAACAGAAATTCATGCATTATCAAGTCAGTCCTGCCAAAGGAGGAGCTATCGTAACCATATACATACTCTAATACAAGATAGAGAAGCTACAACATAAACAAAAGATTGATTTGGGAACACTCGAGGGGATAAAAAAGTAGTAATGATAAAGCATTAACTTTTAGAGTTTTTCACAAACCCGGATGAAGTTTAGGGAGTGGACAGGCAGTTCCAGCAAAACTATTGCTCATACAGACTGCTGGGTAATCACAAATAAGAACAATGTTCTTCTTGAGTAAACTAAATATTGCGGAATAATGAGAAATGTTCTTTATTTATAAGAATGTAAGGGTATATGAGGATTGTTGATGAGATAAATTCCTGTGACACTATAAATCTATAATGATGGGAATGCAATAGACAAAAGTGGGGATAAAATGAAAATTTGAATGTTAGTTCAAGTTCATCACAATACAAGCACCAAGATCCAGAG
>JAYMTN010003098.1:0-10277 GCA_036897425.1 Erodium trifolium
TAAATAAATAGTAATATTTACCATTGATATAGATTTGAACTTTTAATTTTGTTTTTCATTTTTTTTCTTCTAATCATTCTGCTTTGTAATTAAAGTAAATTTTGATCATGTTGTGAGAGATAGATAGATTACTTTCACCAAAATGAACTCAAAGATATATTACTGATACCAGAAAGTGGTTTAGCGGGGTAATTTCGGTATTTCACGTTAAATCCACGCCTTAAAACTCGAACCAACTGATGAGTCATCACTTAGGAGGAGTATGGGCTTATGTGGGACCCACCACGACCCATGTGCCTCTAAAAGCGCAGCTGGAAAATTACAATCGAGCGCGTGCCCCCACAGTTCCAACGTTCGACTGTTTCTTTCATTACCTTAATCAAACCAATATCAGCCGTTCTTATTGCCACGTCGGAATGCCCGTTACTCCAAAAAAGAAAAATCGTATCACTTATTATTACGTGCGCTTTATTTGCGGTCTAATTCATCGACGAAGTACACCTTGATCAAAACGACGCCGTTTCTGGTCGTTTGGTAGCTTTTTTTGTTGGCTAGATTTTGAAAAAAAGCAAAACTTTATTATTTTTTAATCAGAGAGCAAAGGCCAAAGAGGACTAACTAGAGCAGAGAGGTGCAGAGAGACCGATAATCCAATTCCAAGCATTTGTTCTTGGGTTTTTTCTTTTGATTTCTTCTCAATTTCTCGGAGATTGAACTGAGAAAGCTTAATAGGGAAGTTATCTTCTTCCGGGTCCGTGATCTTTTTCTCTCCAACCTCTGAACAAACGAGCTACTGTGCTCTCCCACTTTCTCTCTCTCTCTGTAACCCACACTCAAATTCTCTCTCTCTCTCTAGAACTTGCAGATTGAAGGCCTGAAAAATGTTCACTGAAGGTCTTGACAACAGTTCACTCCGATGGGTCAGGGAGGTGAGAGCAAGTTTTCAGATTTCTCCTTTTTTGTTTGTTTCTGTTATGGGATCTGTGAATTTTTGTTACTAATTTAGCTTCCTGTAATTTTTTCGAACCCGGAAGTGTAAATGAAGTTGTGGGTTTTGATTTGTTTTGGTTGAATCAGAAGGAAGTTCCAATTTCGAACTCTAACATGCGGCCAAGGATGGATCCACTCTCCGGGATCCGGAGCGGCGGTGGGGGGCGGGGGTTTGGGCTTCCGCCGCCTTCGAAGTTCAGGAGCGGGCACTTGCCGACGACGGCAATTCCGGTGTCAAGAACCATACCCGGTGATGATACTGAGTCGGGTTCCGACAATGACTATACCTCGGAGGAGGAGGACGAGGTCTACGGGAGGAGGTACTCTCTCGATTCGTCCCCGCAGGACGATCGAGTTCCTAGTACTGCTCAGAGGTTTGGCAATGGGCTACTTGGGAAGCCGAGATATGTGAGTGATTCTATGTACTCTGATGTGAGTTCATCAATGGAGACTGTTGCTGGAAGGCAGAGGCAGCCTTTGGCAGACAGGCTTGTGAGGGGAAATGGGAGGTACCCAGTTGCCCCCAATGGTTACACTGAGGATGAGTCTTCGGATTCGGCTGCCAGCTCTGAATTCTCTACCACACAAGTGGGAGGGAGCGTCAATGGCACTGCACCGCGGGCTAGAGGTTTTGTCTCCGAAGGATATGCTTCAAGTGTGCAGTCTAGGGTGAATGTGGGAAGTGCCGCTACAAAGGTTGGTTTCCTTTGAATTTAAGGATTATTTGTTTGTACTAGGTTATGAATAGTTCTTGGTTGGATTTTGATATTTGCAATCTGAGTCTAATCCTGAACTAGAAATAGAATGGTGGATAATCCGCACCCTGGTTTTGTCTCATCAGTATGCATGAGAAACTTCAAGCAAAGTGTTATCTGTTTCTTAATTTCTGTTTTTACTTAGTTCTGGTTAGGTACAATGTTTTGAAGGTGATAGACCTGAAATATTTTTAAGACAGTAGTTATAACTCAAAGCTATATACAATGAGAATGAAATTATCACCCGTTTCTCGCCCATCAGATACGGATTTCTGGTTTGAGTCAAGGGTGTTGTATTTGGTGTTCTGTGGTTCTTACATGCTTCTGGCGAACACAGCTTACCTAGTTCGTACAGGACCATTCTTTAGGATTGGTTAGGATTATTTGGTTAGAGTGTTTACTCAGTAAGTTCCTACATATACAGTCATATAAGTTTGGTAAGCATACTAAATATTCATATGCTAATAGGTTTGCATCCTATAGATTCTCTTAGTGGTAATATAGATACTGGACTTTTAACTTTCAATGAAGCCTGCCGGATTGGCAGATAAAGTACAATTTTGGTCCTCTTGTAGAATATCCAAGTCTTAAGTATAACAGTTCACCTCTTGTAAGGTTTTCTTGTTCATGCTAATATGAGTGCATGTTATTGGGTTGGTTTGTATACTTTTTGGGTGTATCATGTACCTTTTTTTTGTTGATCCAATCCCTGAAATATGCAGAATGAAAAGTTCTCTGATGGTAACAATGACGATGATGTCCCTAGTGCTCCTCCTTTCTGTGGGTCTGCTTCTGAAATCAAGCAGGAGAATGTTCCAGCATCTAGTGTACGTGGTACTCCACATGTTGCAGAATCGAAGACTATGCCTGGCATTAAGTCGGAGGATAAAACCGACCAGTCTATGAGGTTTGTAGTTGTTCCTTTTTCAAAAGATTTGCTCAAATATTTATGTAGTATTCTTTTTCATTCGCAGAATATATAAGTATAGTTGAGTCTTTATAAACTTATATCATTTTAATGTTCTTCTGTCCTTAGAACTACTGTCGGTGTTGAAGCTGCAGTGCCTTCGGGTTCTAACCCAGCCCGTGTGCCAACTTATCATGCTAGGTACTTTTACTCCAGTCCAGTACCATAACTTTTGCTAGTTTAGTTTGAACCCGGACCTTGTATCTGCCTCTTGTTCTGATCCTTAATTGTCTATTCTCATTTTGATTTGTAAACCAATTTCAGTGCATTAGGGCCATGGCATGCTGTGCTTGCATATGATGCATGCGTACGGCTTTGCCTTCATGCTTGGGCCAGGGGTTGCATGGAAGCTCCAATGTTTTTGGAAAATGAATGTGCTCTACTGCGTGATTCCTTTGGGTGAGTTAGTCTCATTTCCTTGTTCATTTGTAATGCCACTATCAGGCTAAACTCTGTTGCCTTTTCCCTTCAAAATTTCAATCATAAATAGATGGGATAACAACAACAACAACCACGTCTTTTTTTCTTCGAAATACTGTTGGGGGTTAAAGTTTAGAAATTTATTTAATGTAGTATCATGAATGTTGAAAAAGTTTAAGCTTCAGAAGGCATATCATCATGAACATGGGTAAATACTTTTGGTAAGATAGCTTTGGGATTTCTGAAAGAGCTAGGTTACATTTAGGATAAAGTGTATTGTGGTTCATGCTAATCAATTGGGGCTGACCACAAAGTAATGTTGGGAACTACAATCACTCTTAGTTGGTTTATGCATATATGTGGCTATTTAGGATTTATATTTTCTCTAGTTGATATAAATTCTCATCCCTAGTCCTTACCATTCTAATCCTCTAGCAGTAACTTCATACTCTTCATTTTTACACTGGCCCATCTTCAGTCATAACAGCTTGACCTATACTTATTAAATGTGACTTACTGATTTATGGGTGTTGTTGTTTATCATGGTTTCTCTGTTAGCTACTATTCATTTATATGCATATTCATGTGCAGTTGGTCAAGACCTTTACCTGCTTTAACATATTTTCAATCCACTGGTCTAAAAGCTATTTTCCTCCAGAAGTATTTTTTGCAGTTTCTAGGACATGGACCACTATGGCACTCTATTACTTTGTTGCCTAAACAGAACTGTTTGTTTCATCTTAGTATTTTCTTCTACCTCCTACTTGCTTATAGCTTACCAACATTTATTGACCTTTATTCCTTTTTTCCCTTTAAGGTGTACTCTAGTAATACTTGTGTTTTTCCAATTGAGATACAATAATTGAAGGGTTCCTACAATATTTAGCAAAGTTTTCCCACTATATTTCTTTAATTGCCAAATAGTCAAAATATTATGTTTTGCACGCTTTACCCTTGGTTGAAAATTAAGCTCAATCGGGAACACAAAATTAATGAGGAAGATAAGGAAGCAGGACTAGTGAAGCTATTTCATTTTGTGCCATTCCATGTAAAAAGACTTAGAATCTAAACTGGTACAACCTTTCAAGTGTCATGCCCTAGCCAAACTTACGGGTGCAATAATTATTTAGCTTGGATTTTAGGCATGTAACAAATCATTATAGAGTTTAAGTTACTTGGAAACGTTCAGAGGCCCTGAATGTCCTTTTTATTTGAACATAACAGATCCCATTATCTAAACCTGGTATTCTAATTAGACTGTACCGTTTTGACTGCTGTGCTAGCTGCACTCACTATTTTCTTCATTTGTAATATTGATGATGGAATCATGAGTAACCTTTTCTGGATCTTCTTGTACTACAGTTTGCAGCGAATACTACTACAATCTGAGGAGGAGCTCATGGCCAAACGCCCTTCAGAGCTTGCCGTTGAAGGGGTTGCTCCTAAGCCTAAGAAAATTATAGGCAAAATGAAAGTCCAAGGTAAAGTTTCATTCCTATATTGACACTTAACTTTCAATTGCTTGATCTTAATGGTCCTAGTACTTTTCACTGTGCAGTCCGGAAAGTGAAAATGTCCCTGGATCCACCAACCGGATGTAATATCCTAGCCCTGAGGGCACCAACAGTAAAAATGGAATCTCTCCGGAATCGCTTCTCGGGAATGCAGTCCACACTAACTTCTGGATGGCAAGCTCTAAGAAGAATCAGCGTTTCACCTCAAATACCTTCTAAAAGTTCTTTTTCACGTCAGAGCTTGGCATATGTGCAAGCCAGTACTCAGTATATAAAACAAGTGTCTGGGCTTCTGAAAGTTGGTGTAACAACTCTGCGCAGTAGTTCGTCATCATATGAAACTGCGCAAGGTGTGCTAAATTGTGCTATTTCTATGTGCAGCAATTAAATGACTGATACATATACCTTGACCACCACCTAGTAAAGGCTCTAACTTACCTGGTTGTTGAAGATCATTTTGTTTGACAGTAATGAGAATTTTATCTGCTTATGAAGTGGCAATGTGAATTTAAGTGTTAACATTGATCAAATGTCCCGGAGTACTTCAGTTCTGAACTAACAATCATTTATTTATATTTCTTTTCCAGCAAGTTCTTTGGACTTATATATGTTTTGTTTTAAAACTTTATCAGAAACATACTCTTGTTCATTGAGACTGAAGAGCTCAACAGAAGAAGATGCTGTTCGAATGCAACCTGGATCTGGCGAGACACATGTCTTGTATGTATTCTGCCATTCCTATCTTCATTCATCTTTTCATATCAAGTTGAGAAAAAACTGACAACTCTACAGCTTTCCAGATAGTCTTGGAGATGATCTGATTGTTGAAGTCCAGGATTCAAAGGGGAAGTACTGTGGTCGCGTTGTTGCTCAAGTGGCTACCATTGCTGAAGACCAGGTAAAGTTTTCAGAATCCTGAAAGCAGCCTTAAAGTTAAACAAATAATAACAATTGCATTCTTGCGAAAGGCTCAAATTAAAGGTTAATGCAGGCTGACAAACTAAGGTGGTGGTCTATCTATCGTGAGCCAGAACACGAGCTAATTGGAAAAATACAGCTATTCATAAATTACTCAACAAGTTCAGATGATAATCTCAAAGTAAGCTACTCTATACTTCTGTTGTCTTAAAATATATTTGCTAAGCTAGTCTGTCCTGAATGAATCATGTTTACTCCTGAACATTTTGTTAACAGAGCTTAGAATCAACTTTGTAAATCCTGGTTGATAACTGAGTATACTGTACATGGAGCTGTATGCAATTCACTAATACTAAAATCAGGGCTATTTTTGCCCGCAAGAATCTCAAATCTGGCACCTCTTTGCTCAACGAATGAAATATTCTTGCTTGATGTATGTTGGGTTGTTATCTCTCAAGATGCACTTCGATGAAAACTAAAATATATGGCTCTCTTTTTAATAGTTTGGTTTTTATGATTATTTTTTGGCATATCAATATCCAGCCCAAGCTAATAAATATACAGTAATACTTTGACGCTGTCTTGAAGTAGTTGAATAAGATAGATTCTTTAGTCGGTTTGGATGTAGGATCTTGGATTGTTTATTGTACCGTGATATCTTGTTGACTATGGTTGTACAATATTAATGGAATCTTCATCTTTGCTGCAGTGCGGCTCTGTTGCGGAAACTGTTGCATATGACGTTGTTTTAGAAGTAGCTATGAAGGTTCTTCATTTTCAACAGAGGAACTTAGGGCTGTTTGGTCCTTGGAAATGGCTTTTAACAGAGTTTGCTGCATATTATGGTGTTTCTGATATTTACACTAAACTGAGGTAAGTGGACTGTGTGTAAGTTGCAATCATGTTTCTTGACTTCTGTTTTATATTTCAGTTTTTCCTACAATGATTGAGCTGTGGTACACTATCTTAGAATTCCTGATTTTTATGTTTTATTGTTTCATGTTCTAACGGTGTTTTGAATGTTTACTACTAAAGGTACCTGTCTTATATCATGGATGTTGCTACCCCAACAGCTGACTGCCTTACCTTGGTCTATGAGTTGTTGATGCCTGTTGTTATGAAGGGACATGCCAAGAGCACATTGAGCCATCAAGAGGTAGAGATGAAAAGATTCTATTTGACTTATATAAGTACTGTTGGTATCACCACTGCCGCAATAGTGTTGCTAAGTTGTTGTCACGGCATATTTAACTTTCAAGTCATTTGACGTCTTGTTTATACAAATTTACCTGCAATTAATAATATGTCTGATGCAATAAACTGCTGGGTGATTCTCCAGAACCGAATCTTAGGCGAAACCAAGGACCAAATTGAACAGATACTATCTCTAGCTTTTGAAAACTACAAGACACTTGATGAGTCATCGTTCTCGGGTATTATGGAAGTTTTCAGGCCTGCAAGTGGGATTGTGGCACCTGCGTTAGAACCTGCTGTCAAACTATACACACTCCTCCACGATGTTCTGTCTCCTGAAGCTCAGACTGCTCTGTGCCACTACTTTCAGGTTGGAGAAACAAAGCATGTGCATATATCATATGAAAGCTCGTTATTGTTACACATCTTTTTACTAAGTCTAATATCTCTTCAGGTTGCTGCTAAGAAGAGGTCCAGAAGGCACTTGGCTGAGACAGATGAATATGTTGCCAATACTGAAGCAGCTTTACTGGACACTGTTACCATGTGTACTGCTTATGAGAAAATGAGATCTCTGTGTGCCAATGTCAGGAATGAAATTTTCACTGATATTGAGATCCACAATCAACACATTCTTCCTAGGTATTGCTTTTCCCTGACATGAGCGAATATTATATGAAATTACTCCAATATTTAATTGTTGGTTTGTTTTTAGAAACTTCTTTATCTTGGGAGCCACATTATTGTCGTGACTATCTTCCTAAGAAATAGTTGGAGCTTGTTTTTTAATTTTATGTTTTTTCAGAATTGGTGCTCTAAGAACCATTCGTAGTTATAAGGTATCATTAGTGTCAGTTAGCACATCATTAGCTAAAATGACCTGCATGTGTTATAAGGTTGTGCCACATGTTTTGTTTCTGTTAGTAAACTACTTAGTAGGCTATACCTTGATTGATTTGGGAAGTAGTTTCTTAAGGTCATACTGTTGTAGGCATGATCCCTATTTTTTTTTCTTCTATTTATGATTTCTTGCATGGTTGTGTCACTCGGATATTCTGCTGCTGACAGTTTGTTATTTATGCAGTTTTGTAGACCTCCCAAATCTTTCATCATCCATATACAGCACAGAGCTTTGCAACCGATTGCGGTCTTTCCTTATTGCATGCCCTCCAACAGGACCATCACCTCCTGTGGCCGAACTTGTGATTGCTACAGCAGATTTTCAGAGAGATATAGCCAGCTGGGGCATCAGGTAACTATCTATACACCTGTTTATTTAAATGGCAAATAAATAAGCTGTTGTGTTAGTGACTAACTTAATAGTTTCATGTCACTGTTATGTCCTTCCTCAGTCCTATCAAAGGTGGGGTCGATGCGAAAGAGTTATTCCACTTATATATTATGGTATGGATTCAAGATAAACGCCTCTCCTTGCTTGAGACATGCAAGTTAGACAAGGTACTTATGCTTATTAATAAGTTAAATTAAATTATGATGACTTATATTTTAGTATTATCCTTGCATCATGCAATGAGTGGGTTCATACTGTGTTTTGTTCACTGTGTGAGTGCTCAACATTGTCTAATTAGTAAACCTTTCTTAGACTTTTATAACATCTTACTTCTGAAGAATGATTGGGGAACTGGTTGTTCGTTTACAGGTTAAATGGTCAGGTGTTAAGACCCAGCATTCTACAACTCCTTTTATTGATGAAATGTACGACCGATTGAAAGAAACATTGAATGACTATGAGATCATCATATGCCGATGGCCAGAGTATACTTTTGTTTTAGAGAATGTATGCCTTTTTCTCCTTCAATATCATGATTTTTACATATATGAAAGAGTATCACCTTTTTACTTTTATTCTTGATTATGTATTATTGTGCACCTATTCAAGAACTCTTTGATAAAGCATGTTTGAACTATCTTAGGCGGTTGCTGACATAGAAAAAGCGATAGTGGAAGCTTTAGACAAGCAGTACGCAGATGTTTTGGCGCCTTTGAAAGAGAACTTAGCTCCCAAGAAGTTTGGACTCAAGTATGTCCAGAAATTCACTAAATCTGCTTCCTCCTATACCGTACCTGATGAGGTGAGGAGTGTTCATTTCTCAAGGTTTCATTGGATATGATGCATATGCCCAAATTCTGAACATTATATTTTTCTTCGTATTTAAAGCTGGGGATTCTGTTGAATTCATTGAAAAGAATGTTGGACACACTTCGGCCGAAGATTGAAACTCAGTTTAAGTCTTGGGGATCTTGCATTCCTGATGGTGGGAGCGCTGTTCCCGGCGAGCGGCTTAGTGAAGTGACAGTGATGCTCAGAGCCAAGTTCAGGAACTATTTGCAAGCTGTTGTGGAAAAGCTTGCAGAGAATGTGAGTTCATTTCCAAGTTACATACATACCTTTAGTTGGATTTGTTTGTTTCAGTTTCATCTATAGATTGAAGAAAAAATAGTTTGACTAATTTCTTTTAGGGAAACATTTCTCCTATGTAGAAGCTTTAGAGTAATTTCAGAAAAAGGCTTCTTTTTATTCCAAAATGAATTGAAATTGCGAGCTTGACTTGATATGTTATGTTACAGACAAAGGTGGTGAATGCTACAAAGCTTAAAAAAGTTCTCCAAGAGTCGAAGGAAGCTGCTGTAGAATCTGATGTGCGAGGGAGGATGCAACCACTGAAAGACCAGCTAACAAGCACTGTGAATCATCTCCATACCATATGCGAGACTCACGTGTTCATTGCACTGTGTCGAGGATATTGGGACCGCATGGGACAGGTAATGGATTCACCTCCTCAAGTAAGTCCTTAAGTCTAGCTTTTGCTCATGTGATTTTTCTTCTGTCATAGGATGTTTTAAGCTTCTTGGAGAACAGGAAAGAGAACAAGTCCTGGTACAAGGGTTCAAGAATCGCAGTCTCTGTAAGTAGTCAACTTTCATTCGACTATAGTCTAATCACAATCACAGGCCCGAGATGATTATCATTTGTAAATTGTTTGGTAAAATGTGGTGTAATGCAGATTTTGGACGACACATTTGCATCACAGATGCAGCAGCTGCTGGGGAATGCGTTGCAAGAGAAAGACGTAGAGCCGCCAAGGTCGATCATGGAGGTGAGGTCAATGCTGTGCAAGGATGGCCCAAATCACAAGGGAAATACATACTACTACTAGAGCCTAGAGTCTACTCCTTCCTAATCCTAATGTCTTGTGTATATAGAGAAACCAGTTGCAGAGTTGAAGCAGCCCATCGGCTGCTCTACTCCTATATACTTGTTGACTTTACATTCAAAATTTTGAATATTCTTTGTAATGTCTATAAGTATGTAGAGTGATATATAAATATAAGCATCCACATATTTCCAGTATTCTTCCCTTTCTAATGTGGCCAAGTATTAGAATACAAGAGAAGGTTGTGATCTTGTCCTTTGCTTTCTCTTACGTATTCATAGATAATTTGTCCAACTTGCTTGCATGCCACGGCTCTAACCTTTGAGCTTTGAATTATTTGAAC
>JAYMTN010003099.1:0-10277 GCA_036897425.1 Erodium trifolium
CCCTCTTCTACATATTTCATGGCTTCTCGGCGTAGATTGTCATAGCGAGCAGTTGACGACTCTTGGGAATTATTCGGCAACCCAAGAATCTTCTCATCCAATACAACATCACTTCTGGCATTTCTTGTCCACCGTTTCAAGATATAATGGCATGGAAGAGTGAGAACATTCATTACCCGGAAAACTGCTAGTATATGCCTGCAAATAATTCCCGAGAACTCAAACATTTGGCAGCTACAATTAGATTTCTTTTCAAACATGTTGAACCGTACAAAACGGGCTTTGTGTTCTTCTCCAAATTGGGCCACTCGATACGTAGTTTCTGATCCTGAATCATCACATAGAGATGCCGCATAAGCAAGAGTCTCAACTAATTCCTCTTGGAATTTCATGAAAATCTTCCTTGTATAAACATTTGCTGTTTGTTTTTCCATGGGAGATGGTGTTTTTAGAAGTGGACTAGAGTTGATTGTATCATAATCTGCTTTCACTTCTTTTTCATGACGATATGCAATTGCTTTTTCATAATGTTTGACCAGGACCTGAATGTTAGTTGATGCATTAATGTACCCATCAAAATATGAGTTTATGCTATCACTTCCTTGGATTAAGGACAACTCTCCAAAGAACGTATCACGCAGATACACAGGCACCCAGTGATGGCGAGCATCATACATTAACTGAAGCCATTCATTGTTCCTCAGATCATACCTCTCAAGAAGGGACTCCCAGCAAGACTCAAACTCATCAACCGCCTCTGAAGCATTGATGGACCTGTGGAACTCAGCTTCAAAAGTGGGGTTTGAGTGATACACATCAGACAATTTCTCCTGGGCTTCCCTAAAGACATTCCATTTACAAAACCGATGACGGGTACTTGGGAAAACTTGTGCAACAGCTGCTCTTATGATTCTATCCTGGTCTGTTGTAATTGAAACAGGATGATGACTAGACATTGCAGCAAGCCAATTACGGAACAGCCACACAAAAGAGGATTCAGACTCATTTAGGAGCAATGCACACCCAAACAACACAGGTTGTCCATGGTGATTCCAACCCATAAATGGAGCAAAAGGTACTCTATAACGGTTCATTCTATATGTGGTATCAAATGTCACTGTGTCTCCAAAGTAGTTATAATTCATTCTTGAATTTGCATCAGCCCAGAAAATGTTTCCTGTTGGGTTATCAAAATCTCCCTGAACTGCACAAAAGAAACGAGGATCATCATCCTGCATTTTCTTCAAATAGTCAATAACATGTTGCCCGCCACTCCCAAGTGTTCTCTGCCTGCTACCGCTCATATAATTCTGACAATCTACTTTAGTAAACCCAACATTATTGACTCCACCGGACTCCTTAATCAACACAGACATCACACCACTCGGGCCCATCCCAGCTGCTTGCAGTGTATCTATCAGACTCCTAGCAGAACCCGAAACATGCCTGTGTGACCGCAGGCAATGCACCTTATCAGGCGGAACTAGCTCATGATTATGCTCCTTCACAAACTTAGACACCGCCCACTTCCCAGAACTCTGCTTCTTAACAGTCAACTGTGCCTTACACCCTACTCTAGTGACGGTTCTCTGTCTCTTGGACCTATTCTCGCCACGCCTGCGCCGGAACCCTTCCCGGGAACACACAATTTGCCTGCATATGATGGACCCATCTCTACGAGACCGCTGATACACACTAACCCTAGTTCCAAAACCAATCCTGCGGGCATACGAATTGTAGAAAATCCGAGCCAATTGCTCAGAATCAAACTCCATGCCCTCATAGGGTTCGAGAATGGGTTCCTCACCGGAAGCCAAAAAACCGGCAGCACCTACTGAGTTGGGACTTTGATTTAAATCATCATTAAATTCATCATACTCTTCCCGGTGCTCCAATTCGAAACCAGAAACATCATCATCCTCTCCCACCTCAAATTCAATACCATCATCATTTCCAACACCCAGAGGTTCGAATTCCATGAATGTTTGTAGTTCTACTGTTAGCACAACCACGACTACAACTACAGTCCCTTCAAATTTTACATCAAAAAAACGAAGACAGTAAAAATGAAATTTCTAAGAGGAGCGAGTGAGAGCAAACTGACCGGAGATCGGGAAGAGCAGAGCGCAGAGAGGGAGAGGTCATAGCAAGAGTGGTGAGAGCTCCATAGAACCAGAAGTGAAGAGAGTGACGAAGTAGCAAAGAGGAGGTGCTGAGTTTGACTGAGTCCGTTGAGCTGAGGAGAGGAGGGAATTATTTTGAGGGTTTTCAATTCGGGACTTTCTTATTTCTATTTGGGTGCTTGTTTCATTTTAGACTTGGCGACACCAGAACTGAAATAAAACTGACTGAACCATCAGTTTTGGTCCAGTTATCGTCTGCTACGCGATACAGCTTTGTGCACGCTGAGTATGGTTGTACTTTCCTCTTATTGGTTCATCACCTAAATAAAGTCCTCAAATAATTAAGCTTGAATTCTGAATAATTCAGGTGCAAGCCTAATCCGAACTTCAGATAATAAAACCAAAAGACAAATAATGAAACTCACACCCCAAATATTAAGCTTGAAACTCCTGCTTGTGAAATATAATTATATAAGCTTAAAAGTTCACAGGGACAATGAGATTATAACATGTTGAATTTGATCAAAAAAACATAACATGTTGAATAAAAAAAAATCTTTTCATTCATCTAATTATATCATTCTTCAGAGGCATTTTCAATGTTATGTAAACTTAATCTGATTATCCTTTCGTTTAACGACAATCGTATGAAAACAAATTAAAGGAATAATGATAAAAAGAGTGTATTTTAATTAGTTTGGTTATAGGTTATTGTCATCTTCATTTTATGAATAGTTGTTTGGCTGGTATTTTTTAAATCATATACAAACAAAATGTACAATAGTTTCACCATTTTGAAAATTATACAAGTGCACTAAAAAAGTATATGGTTATAATCTGCTACATACTAAAATACATATTCTGCATAATCCCAGGATCAAAAAATGCATAACTGTCCTTATTCAATCAAAATGAACCTATTTAAACAACCATTACTCAACAAATCACAATTAAAACTGATAATAGTGGAAGATAAGGTCACCATCCTTTATTCCTGCTACTATATCAGTTCATACATGCAAATGGACAGGACAATACATAAATGAAAATATGCACTAAGCAGTAAGCACATAGCTAAACACTTAACAAAGGAAACTAGCTGAATCAAATCCTCCACCATACTCACGAAGATGGATCAGCAAGCTACTACAAGTTCAATCGAGCATTAAAACCAAATGGAACGCCACTCCTCCAACATCACATCGACCAAATTACTTCACCACGCAGATTTTGATGACAGAAGCCGATCCAATGCGATGAAGAGCCACGATAGCATCACCAGCTTTGCACAACCCTCTCTCTGTTGCAGACTTGAGTGCAGCTTCCAGGATCACCTCAGTTGACTCTGCATCAGTTGCCTTGGCAGATCCTTCACCCAGCAGAGGAATCAATCCCCTGTATATCAGACTGTGCCTGGCCGGTGTCTCATCACTACAGGTCCAGTCAAACGAGTCTGTAGTCAGCACAGGCACAACCACAGAGAGGATCGGGACCGCTGGCCTGTACTTGGCCACCAACTTGGCAGTAGTGCCACCACGAGTCAGCACTACTATAAGTTTTGCCCTGGCCTTGTTAGCTGTTCGCACAGCTGAGGATGCAAGACTCTCTAATGGGCTCATTGGAAGTGGTGTTGACCTTATCATCTCCTTGAAGATGACCCCGTAATCAAGGGAAGACTCTGCCTCGATGCAGATTCGGGCCATGATCTTCACTGCAAGTTCAGGGTAGGCCCCGGCAGCGCTCTCGCCACTGAGCATGACGCAATCAGTGCCATCAAGAACAGCGTTGGCTACATCAGTGGCTTCAGCACGTGTTGGCCTAGGAGATTTGATCATGGATTCAAGCATCTGAGTAGCAGTCACCACTGGTTTGCCTGCTAGGTTGCATTTGAATATCATCATTTTCTGGGCCAAGAAAATCTTCTCCACCGGGATCTCCATCCCAAGATCACCTCGAGCAACCATAAATGAATCCGTCTCGCGTAAGATCTCATCAAAGTTTACAACTCCTTCCTGGTTCTCAACCTTTGTAAGTCACACAATAGAGAGAATCGTTACATGACCATGAATAAATATACAAAATAAAGCTTCTATTAGAGGTACGAAGAACAGATTCCAAACGTATGAGAGATGCTAAAGTAATTCCCAAAATTTACAACAAAACATGTCAATTGTGAGAATGAGAATGATTTAAATTTTCTTGGAAGGCTGAAAAGTAACTAGACCATTCTAATTATCCAATAAGTAATAGAATTGCCATGAATAGAGGTCACAAGTTTCAAGAAGATCCCAAATTCCTTCCGCGTTTTGTAACAAGTAACTAATCATGTTCCTCAAAAAGTTTAACCAAATTCATTTCCCATCAGTCTTTCAACCTTTTCTTATATTTTGACATTATTTTTTTATACAGTTTAGTAATTCAATTATTCTCCTTTATGGTTGATTTTTCAATTCTTTCTTGTATGCTATGTATATTGCTCCTATCTTATCACCAAACATTAACATTTATATGCTCAAATAAATTGCCAGTTTCTACTTGTAGTGGTTTTGCTTTCTGGTGGTAAATAATCCCTTCATAAAGAATCTACTCAACATTCTAAGAACCTGAAACCATCCTAACATTGAGAAAAAAATAATAGATTGCCTCAGACTTTACCAGGAAGGAACTGGCCCCAAAAACGATCTACCTACAGTGATAGATTTTACAGACCATTAGGTGAATCAAAAGCTCAAAGGCAACATAATACCAGCTGGGTGCTAGCATTCACAAATCTTGATAAACAATAGAAATTTATTTACATGATGGACATGTTTGCTACCTAACAAGATCTCAAATTAATACAATTTATATACACAGCAAGGCATACTTGGAAGCTACAAAAATACACCTAGATCATGCAAACGGGTATAAACATAATATCTACATGCATGAATACAGCTAGCGAAACAAACATACCTTCTAAGCTTGTTAGATAAGTTGCACAAGGGCCTAAAAACTTTACACACGTTAACAAAACCTAACCCCATTTGGCACATATCAAATTTTTATCAACTCATGCATCCGTCTATGTAAGGAAAACACACATGCTCTACGGGAAATCCACAACAGAAGTTATGCTTGCAATAAGTAGTTGCTTGCATTTGAAAATAAATGTTGGAGGCTTGGCAAACCATTCACGCACAAACTTGCTATTAACTGAAAAGACTAGAACTTAAGAAACTGAAGAGCGGTATGTATACCTTTGACATCAGCTGTATATTCTTAGCATGGGAACCCAGAACCTTACGAACATTAACAAGATCAGAACCCTTGCGCACAAATGAAAGCGCAATCATATCAATCTTGTTAGGAACACCCCATTCCAGGATATCTTCTTTATCCTTCTCGGTTAGGGTAGGGAGATCAACCACAACTCCAGGGAGATTCACATTTTTCCTCTCACCTAGCATTGCAGTGTTCTCACAGCGGCACCGAACGGTTCCAGCATTCGGATCACAAGACAAAACAGTGAGGGTGATTGTTCCATCAGCACACAAGATTGTGTTTCCAGGCTTCAAATCAACAGGTAGCTTTTTGTAGCTCATGGTGATCATCTCTTCAGTGCCCTTGAGTTCATAATCAGTACTAATGGTGATTTCCTTGCCTTCCTTGAGTTGAATGGGCTTTGCATCCTTGAGGAACCCTGTTCGGATCTCAGGTCCCTAAAAAAGACGGTATAGAAGTCAATTACCGTAGGTACTTGACTGGTGAGAACGGAAGAGATGTCGAAATTACCTTGGTGTCAAGCATAACAGCACAGAGAATCTGAGTGTTGTGCATAGCAGTCTTGAGATTGTCAAGAGTCTCCTGATGATACTCATGGGTTCCATGGGAGAAGTTGAAACGAGCAACATTCATGCCAGCCCTGAGAAGCTTCTCAATCATGGTGACAGATCGAGAAGCAGGACCGAGAGTGCAGACGATCTTGGTCTTCGGAATACGCCCATCGTGTGGGAGCTCCTTCATGATGCCCTCGATGTCTATATTGGCCATTGAAGCGAAACTATGCACACAAAACACAAAACACAGATAGATTAAAGCAACACAGATAAACATTGACGAACAAGTACATGCATGTAGATAAGATAAAAGAAAACTCTGATGTCGCTCATTGCTTGCTGAATCAACAACTGGAAATGAAAGGGGCAGTAAAATTAGGGTTTGAATCGATTAGATCTCCGATTGTAGAAGAAAACAAACACTGTGACTACCAAATCTACAAGCCAATCTAGCTCTTCTGTTGAGTGTTGAGTTGAGACAGATTTTCATTGTGGATCAGATCAGATCGGCCAAGCCTAGATCAAATTAGCATACTCTGGTAACAAATTAAACTGCACACATACAGAGAGAAACACTCACCGAACTGAGATCGAAGCAGCAGCAACGCAAAGTAGAGAAGCTAACGAAGAAGATGAAGTTCTCTACTGTTTCTTCGCTCCACTGTCTGATTCTGAAACGAGAGAGAAGACGACGAACAAGGAAAGTAGGTATCGGTGTGTGTGGTGTGGTAAGAAGATATGTGGAGAAAATAAATACACTATTTGAATAACAATATTAAATAAGCAAAGCCGCAAAGGTGAGCATAAGATAGAATGTATTTGGGCCCGAGAGAGAGCATATAAGGCCCGTCCCAGGCCCATTTCATTTCTTTTCCGGATCCAATAGTGGCTCGATGCTGATGATATGTGGGGCTTCGAAGATTTAGATTAGGGCTCTGATTAGACAAGTAACCGTTGTCGTCATCATGATCATTTTGATTTCAGCCACCGTCAGTTTAGCACCTTCTTCACTCTCGCTCGGACTCGGCCGAGTCAGACTCAACAACACAGTTACTGTCAATGTCGCTTCCAACTTTCATTTCCTCAGCTCCAGCTCCAGTCCCCTCAATAAGCCCTGTCCATGGCCATTCAATTTCAACTTCTCAAGCTTCACCCCCATCTCTCTGGACTGTCTCCGAGATTGCGGAAGCCGTTGATGGCAAAATTGTGAAATGGGGTTGTCCCGGAGCCATCTCCACCGATACCAGAACCCTCCAACCCACCCAATGGTTCTTCGCCATCACCGGTGAGAAATTCGATGCCCATGATTTCATAAACCCTAAATTATCTCATGATAAAGGATGCTCCGGAGTTATCACCAACCGGGTCTGCCCCGATTGGGACAAGGGTTTTGTACAGCTTCCCCCCCCTCCCCCTCCTCTATCCTCCCTCTTCAGAATGGCTCTCTACGCCCGGAAGAACAGGTTTCCTCCGGGCTCTGCATTGGTCGGGGTCACCGGCAGCGTCGGGAAGACCACCACCAGAAATATGATAGCTTTGACTCCCCAGAGTCCGGCAAGCCACTGGCATTGGGTTCATCAGAGCTGTGGCAATTGGAACAATCGCATTGGAGTTGCTTTGACCTTGATTGGCATTCCCAGTCCCGGAAATGGCGCAGGGCCAGGGGTTGCGGTTGTGGAGATGGGAATGAGCAGAAAGGGGGAGATTTTGGAGCTGGCAAGGATGGCTAGGCCCTCCATTGCCCTCATTCTCAATGTGGGCCATTCCCATTTTGAAAGCTTTGCAAGCTTACAAGAGATTGCCATGGCAAAGGGGGAGATCCTTGATGAAGCCGGGCCTGGTGATGTCTGTGTCCTCAATGCTGATGATCCACTTGTAATGAGCCTTCCTGTTCCACAAGGCGTTAAAAGGGTCCATCAATTTTCCATTTTCTCTCACACAGTGATAACATACATATACATTAATTCAATTTGTTTGGTTGATTCTCTGCATTGTTAACAAAAATCCAATGAATAGTTTGGAATCTACCATCCATGTCACAATGTATTATCAATAGCTAATGTAGGGTGTCACGTTTCTGTCTCTATAGGTACTCTTTGGTCGAAGCATGGGCTCTGATGTAAGATTGGTAGTAGCCGAAAGTGTGAATGGAGGTCTTGGAGTTCGAGTTGTCTTGGAGAAAAGCAAAGAGATGTAAGTACTTCAAAAACATTCATCAGTCTATATATTGAAACTCGTTGAAAATTTATAGTATGAGGCATACATATATAAGATATTCAGATGGAGAAAACATATATAAGTTTCCCCGTATTTATCATATGCATTTGAATGTAATTAAGATATGCATGATTCAAGGTGTATCTGAACTTCCAAGATATACTGAAACTTGAAGCTGAATTCTTTTAATTTGTCTATACAAATCAAATGATTCGGGTCTGAATTATTTTGCCTGAAAGGTCTACTTATAGATTCAAAATAAAACAATTCAAGACCAAACCTGAAATCTCATAATCCATGTTTCAGGGTGGAATTTAAGATTCCCAGTCCAGGTTTGCATTTGGCTATGAATGCATGTGCAGCAGCGGCAGTTGCAACACTGTTGGGTGTTCCTCTTTCACAAGTTGGAAAATCCCTGTCAAATTTCACTCCTGTTCATATGAGATCAGAGCTCAAAGTTTCTAGAAATGGAATCAAAATAATCAATGACGTTTACAATGCAAGTCCTGTCAGCACCAAAGCGGCTCTCGACTTATTAAGAAGCATAGAGTGCAATGGGAAAAGAGTTGCCATTCTTGGGGACATGTTAGAACTGGGTGAAACTGAAATGAAGCATCATGAGATGATCCTGAGCCTCTGCTGCAATGCTGATATTGGTTTAATTGGTCTGGTTGGGAAGAGGTTTATCAGGGCAGCTGATAGTATGAATATGGGTCAGCACGTTAATATAGTACACGGGCACGATATAGACAACCTTACATCAGAAATTACAAAAAGATTGAGGTATGATGATGTTGTTCTGGTGAAAGGTAGTCGTGCAATGCAAATGGAAAGAGTAGTTGATGCTATAAAGTCTATGCATGTGGAAGAATAGACCAGAAAGTCAAGGTCGTATTCCATATGTAATTTGTGGCTGTAATAAGATGTGTAGATGCACACCATGAGAGAAGGGGATCTGCATGTCCGGGACTAGTTTGACCACTAGGGCTGACCGCCACCAGAGAAGGGGATCTAGACGCTCAGGTCTGGTTTGACTGTCAAAACTGATCAAGTTCATCATCGATTCCTCATCCGACGATTGCAACGTGAGGAAGGTCGTCAACGTTTCAATCATCCATTGGTTGAGGAGATCTCAGCGTCAAACGTTATCGATTTCGCGAGGAGATACCAAGTCCCACTGTGGGTGCTCTTGGTCTTGGCTTTTAAGTTTCCATGGAAGGCAATTTTGTCTTTGTAACCTTTGTATGTACACTACATATACAGTTATGCAATGTATGAGTGAATATATAGTTTAGTTTCATTGTGATTGCACGTATATCTTTCCAATGATGTTGTATAAAATCTTACTAATGTGTTAAAAAATTTATCGTATAAACCAAATATTCTCCAAAACGAATAGCTATATAACTTTGAACACGTGTATGCATAGTAATAAATGTACGTGGCCTAACTGATAAATATAGTTGGGTCAATATAATCTATGGCTATGTGTGTGTTAACTGTTCCATGTAGCATGGTCACTTTAGTAGATCCTATCTTCGCGGTCTGGTCCGAATGAAATTGATACATGTTTTAATTGAGTTTCTCGAAACTAAATTTTCTAAGAGAATGATGTGTGGTTTTAATCTATTTAATTTAAATAACATTGGATTGTAACATTTTAGTATCGTTGTAAATTAAAGAAATTTGGAAAATATAATGAGAAGAGTAGAGATGAAGATGACGATGAGTGAATGGGTGGTGTGCCCGTGAGGTGTGAAAGAAAAATGAAGCGGAGATAGAAGCAGACAATTTGTAAAACACTCACCCGTGAATGTTTGTTTCTGGATGCACATCACTTTCATGTTGTTTCTTCTTCCTTTATTTTATTTGCTGTCTTCTTACTTACATACATACAACTTACAAGGGGTGAGTTACAAAAGTATTATGTTCATTTCCTTCTACTATACTAACGTTTAAAAACGTCTTTGGGAGATTAAAATTTCGACAACTATTAACAAATTTATTAGTATACTGTGTATTTCTCTCAAAATTGAAGCACTACCCATTGAACTCTATAACCCTAAAATTCAAATCCCAATGGAAAAGATAATAATTATATTTAATAACCTCAATTAAA
>JAYMTN010003100.1:0-10277 GCA_036897425.1 Erodium trifolium
CATATATCCAAAGAAAGGTTAATGAGGTTAGTGAAAAATGAAGTCTTACCTCAATTGGATTTCACCGACTGGGTGTGTGTCTAAAATGCATTAAAGGCAAGAAAACTAGACACATATCAAAACATCCTGGCACAAGAAGTAGTGAACCTCTAGAATTAATACACACTGATATTTGTGGTCCTTTTGATGCGCCGAGTTGGAGCGGTGAGAAATATTTTATCACATTTATTAATGATTATTCAAGATACTCTTATCTTTATCTACTGCATGAAGAATCTCAATCATCGAATATCGTAGAGGTGTTCGTGAATGAGGTGGAAAGGCAAATAGATAGAAAAGTTAGGATAATAAGATCAAATAGAGGTGGTGAATTTTATAGAGTATATGTCCGGGGCCTTTTGCCAAGTTTTTAGAGAGTCGTGGCACATGTGCACAATACACAATGCCTTATACGCCACAACAAAATGATGTAACTGAAAGAAGAAATCGTACTTGAATGGATATTGTTAGAAGTATGATGATTCATACTACTGCACCTCTTTCTTTGTGGACACATGCCTTAAGGACAACATTATATCTGTTGAATAGGGTTCCTAGTAAAGCAGTTCCTAAGACTTCTTATGAACTACGAACATGAAGAAAACCTAGCTTGAGGCACTTACATGTTTAAGGTTGCCAAGCAGAAATAAGAATATTTAATCCCCATGAAAAGAAGCTTGATGCAAGAACAATTAGTGTTTATTTCATCAGTTATCCAGAAAAATCGAAAGGGTATATATTTAACTGTCTTAACCATAGTATGAGAATAATGGAGTCTGGTAATGCTCGATTCATTGAGAATGGCGAGTTCAGTGGGGGTGAGGAATTAAGAAAAGTGGATATTCAAGAAATCCAAATGAAACCTACTATACCTAGTAGTTCTCCTCAAGTTGTTGTTCCTCATGTTACATCAAAGAAATTCAATTCAATGGAACAACAACATGATATTTTGGACCCATAAAATGAACATGAAAATGATGGTTGACAATGAACAAGTCGAAAATGAGCAAGTGATACAACAAGGAATAGCACCACGTAGGTCTATAAGGCATAAAAAACCAGCTATCTCAAATGATTACTTGATATACTCACTTGAACATGAATGTGACTTGAGTGTTGATGAAGATCCAGTCTCGTTTAAACAAGCCATGAAATGTGGTAATTTCGGAAAATGGTTTGATGCCATGAAAGAAGAGTTGAAATCAATGGAAGACAACAAAGTTTGGGAACTTGTAAAATTGCCTCAAAATGCAAAGCAAGTGTGCTGTAAATGGGTTTTCAAAACCAAGCGAGACTTACAAGGCGATATCAAAAGGTATAAAGCCAGACTCGTTGCAAAAGGTTATACTAAAAAAGATGGCATTAACTATAAAAAGACATTTTCTCCAGTCTCAAAGAAAGACTCCTTACGAATTGTTTTGGTTTAACAACTCATTATGATCTAAAACTTTATCAGATGGATGTGAAGACCGCCTTCCTCAATGGTGATTTAGAGGAAGAAGTTCACATGAACCAACCTGAGGGTTTCATAGCTTCAAGTAAAGAAAATTTAGTGTGTAAATTAGAGAAGTCAATGTATGGACTGAAACAAGCTTCCAGACAATGGTACATTAAATTTAATAGTATCATCTTGTCGTATGGTTTTATAGAGAACATTGTAGATCGGTGTATCTACATGAAGGTCAGCGGGAGAAAGTTCATAATAGTTATCCTATATGATGATGATATATTACTTGTTGCAAACTACAAAGGGTTATTACATGATGTTAAAACATTTCTCTCCAAGAACTTCGGAATGAAAGATATGGGTGAGGCATCCTATGTGATAGGAATAGAAATATTCCGGGATAGATCAGAAGGGTTGTTAAGATTGTCTCAAAAAGGTTATATTAACAAAGTATTTGAGAGATTTAGAATGGACAAGTGCTCAGTTGGAATAGTTCTAATTCAAAAAGAGGATAAATTTAATGAAAAACAATGTCCTCAAAATGATTTGGAATGGAAAGTAATGAAAAATATTCCCTATGCATCAGTTGTTGGGAGCATGATGTATGCTCAGACATGTATTCGGCCAAATATCAATTTCGTTGTTGGTATGTATAGCCGATATCAAAGTAATCTAGGAATGGATCACTGGAAAGTTGCAAAGAAATTTCTTAGGTACTTACTAGGCACCAAAGAATATATGCTCACTTACAGAAGATCAAATCACTTGGAGCTGATCAGCTATACAGATTCAGATTACATGAGATGTGTAGATTCAAGGAAATCTACATTTGGGTATATGTTTTTGTTAGTTGGAGGATCAGTTTCTGAGAGAAGTGGAAAATAGTCTGTTATTGCTACTTACATCATGGAGGCGGAATTTGTGGCGTGTTTTGAGGCCACTGTCCAATCATCGTGGTTGCGGAATTTTGTCTCGCGCCTTAGCATTGTCGACAATATTGCTAGGCCGTTGAGAATTTATTATGATAATTCTGCAGCTATCTTCTCTAAAAATGATAAGTACTCTAAAGATGAAAAACACATGGATATAAAGTACTTGGCAGTGAAAGAAGAAGTGCAAAAACAAAGGGTGTCGATCGAGCATATCGGTACATAATTGATGGTAGTGGATCCGTTGACTAAAGGATTACCACCTAAGATTTTTAATGGCCATGTTGAGAGAATGGGTATCACAGATAAGTCCTTGTTAACCTAATTGTGATAGTATACAATAATGTAATATTGCTCATTTTTGAATCATGACATAAATTTGTGTGAATTCAATTAAAGTCATGTTTTGCTTATTTGTTAATTTTCACATCATGTTGTATACATTGATTGGTATGTGAAAAATTAAGGATTACGATATTCCTTAATTATCGTTTACTTGTATTATATTAATAGAGTGGTACACGAGAGGGATCTCGTTGACAAAGCAACTTCAAACCACCATGATCTCTATTAATTAAATTCGGTTAAAGATGACTAAAAGATTCTACATAGTCAATATGTGCACGTATGGGTTGATTAATATTAAGTTGTATCATGGGCCATGTGAGAGATTGTTAATTATGATACAATTAGTGGCCCACGTCCTAATTATCCAACTCAATTAGTGAATCACAATTTAATGGTGGTTGAGCCTAAATAATGAGTTGGTATTCTTAGAGTTATTATTATCCCTTCTCTCTCTAATTGAAAAATATTAAGAAATTTTCTCTGAACCATTACAGAGAACATTAATGAAAAAGGAAAGGGAGAAGAACAACATTCAAGAGCAAGTGCAAAAAACATGGATCCGGGTATGTTGTACATTATTTTTTCTTCTATTTTCTTCAGTAAAAGTATAGAATTGCATTTGGTTGAATTAAACTGAGTTATACGTTCCTCTTCAATTTCATATCAGAGTTCTTAAAGTCCAACAAAGCTACTACCTAACTTGGCAAGCATTGCGTTCACCCTGACCCCGTATCTCCCTTCTCCCGAACTATTAAACTTAGCCCAACAAGTGGTAGTGAAGTGCTTTGCGGAAGCCTTAGACCAAAAATACGGGGAGCACAAGCAAGACAAGAACACAAAGATAAAAAAAAAAAGATGAGATGCTTGAATGAAAGCTTTCCTAATGTAAGAAGAATACAAAATATTGTCCACCTACAAATGAGATCCTAGATCTTTATATACTAGTCTACCTATTATGTACAAGAAAACAAGGCATTCAAAGCCGTTAAAGATAGGGGATACAAATCCCCAATTTCGAATGCACAATCAAAAGGGCTTTCAAGGTCCTCATGATCTCCTTCTCTTGTCTTGCTTGTCCTGCAAGGTTTTGGTTAAGGAGTTAATGACCACCTTTTTAACATTCTCATCTTGTTCCTCATGGCCTTCAAGACTTGGGCCTTCTTTGGGTTGGGCCCGCGATGCTTTCCATTCTTGGGTGTGTCCATGTTGGGAGCATGCCCACGTCTTTCCACTCTGGGCCCATCCTCGACTAAGCTCTCATAATGAACTTGTTTCGAACTAAGAGAATCTCCAAATTGTGGCGAAACACTGCAGATAGGTGCTGGCGGAGTAGAAACATCGGCGGAAAGAAGCGAAAAGCCAGCAGATAGGCGATGGCGAATAACGCTGACGGTTACGTTAGCGACGGTACTATCAACCAATGCATGTGATCATTTCCAGTCAACGGTCACCGCTGACTAACTCGACAGAGTCGCCGGCCGTAGCCAACTAGTTCAGTGACACCACATAGATGCGTCGGTAGAAGCAATTTTTTCCCTATTCAAACATCAATATTCTCTTCAAATTTCACACAACTACATAAATACTCTAATTCTAATACTCACATCTTTCTCAATCTCCATTTTTTACTTTGAAAATTGATCTTTTCAACTCTTTCTTGTGCGAAATTGGAGAATACGTACCGGAAACATAAGAGTAGTTCCCCCAGAGCTAAGAGTCTGTCCCAACAACTCAAGAAAGTCTGTTCGGTGAAGACGGCGTGGAGGTGTTTTCGAGTCCCCATACTACCGAAGATTCGCAACCACCGACTAACAAATCGAGCCAGGTGACAGCGAAAAAGACACGCACGAAATAGAGCATCGAGGAGGATATTCGTCTTGTTCTCGCATGGATGGTAAATGCCTGCGATTCAATTTGTGGTAATAATAAGAGGAACATGAAGTACTGGGATGACATCGGGAGGGAAGTCACTGCATTCCGTGGACCAAATGATTCATTGCGGTTCGGTAAGAATTGTAAGGACAACCACTGGAACAATGTCAACCCACGAGTGATGAAGTTCCAAGGTCACTACGAAGTACGAACGCACCGTCAAGGATCATCGAAGCGGCCGATCCAATGACCAAGTTATGTGTTGGCCGAGGAATTATACAAGAGGACAGATGGGCATGACTTTGTTTGGAAGCATTGGTAGAAACTAGTCCGAAATGAACATAAATGGACTTTAAAACACTTTGGAGTCATTGACGCTGTAGAGCATAAAGAACCGTTTGAACCAACGTCGTCTTTAGAACCATTAAACGAATCAGCAAGCGAAGTTGGGAAGACACACCTGGGGACGATAGTGAGCGCACCACGAGGATGAGCTTTGCTACAGATTGCCGACCTATGGGTTAGAAGGCTGCCAAAGCTGTAAAGATTAAAGGTAAAGGTAAAGCCTCGAAGGCAAAGCATATTGCCTTAAGTGTCATAGAGGCCCAACAAGCAGTCTACAATGCGCTCAAATTAAAGCTGAGACTCATCGTCAACCTCCAGCCATACTTCGAGATGTTCAAGAAGGAGCGGGACAAGGACACTTCGAGCATCACTCCTCAGTAGCTTGCGATCCACTATGACACTCTTGTGATGATGTCACATAAGATTGGAATGTGAGCTTTGGTGTTTCTCCTATTAGTTCTATATGTTTTTTCAATTCCGTATCTCAATTCCCTAGTTTGAACTTTCAGTGTTTCTTTCTGGAAAAGTAATGAAGTTTTATTTTTCAATTTATTATTTCCCGTTACATTTTCTCGTTATAATTTTTCGTTGCATATCCGTTAAAATATTGGTTCATTAAATTAGATCATAGTTTGAATGAAATTTTACCAACATTTCACATGAATTTGATCTTCATTCAACTCTCCTTAGTATGCATGAATTTGACCAAATTTCTCTTGCTAAGGGCGACGATTCGGTGGCATTCTCTCCACCTCCCCACCTATAAATACATCCTCTTCTATCATATTTCATAACCACTTCTACCACATACTCCTCTCTTCCCAAAATATTCCACCAATTTTCTATCAAAGCTTCCTTAAACCGAACCGCCGATGGACACGGGCTTCGAAGTTATCCATGGTCCATCGAAGAAGAAATGATGTTGTGTTTGTGTGGCTTGAACATGCACGCCTGGGGCCAAACATCTGTTATTGGTCGAATGTTTACAACTACTACATCTCCTTGACACCTGATGTAGTGCCACTACGAACCGAAAGGCAATTGAAGAACCATTGGCAAAGGACGTCCATAAAGGTAAAGCGTTTCAATTTAAACTACCATGAAAAACTTCATGCTCGGAAACCGAGGCAAATCGATGCCCAAATTAGAGCGTTGGCTGCGGAGGCGTATTGGAATTGACATCGTCAAGTTTTCACCAATTTCGACATCTAGAATCTCGTGAAAGACCAACCTAATTGGCTACAGTATTGCAACGAAATATAAATCATTGTTAAACTATATTTAGTTTCCGCTTCAGTAATAATAAATCGTGTAATGTATGTTTCACTTTTTATAATAAAAATGATATGTCCTTTTGTTATGTTTGTTATTTTATTCTTTCAGCCTACCCTATCAACCAATAGAAAAAAAATGGACTGGAAATGAAATTCTGGCTGAAAGAAGAGAGAGAAGCAGATTTTTTTATTCTATCAACCTCATCTTTAAGCCAAAAAAAAATGGTTGATGATTGAAGATGCTCTAATGCCATCTGTCCGCCCATCTGGTATGTTGGCCTCACCCGAATCCCTGTGCGTGCCCCATCCTTGTTGAATTTGTGTGTCCAGTCCATCGTAGGTCGTACTTTCCTTGGGCTCGCGCCTCAGCTCCTCCGGGATTTCCTCCGCCCTTGTTTTCGCCCAAGTGGGCTCTTGGGCTTATTCCACAAGGTCTGTGACTAAGGGCTCACGTGGGAAAACATTCAGCCTGTGATATAATGTGACGGGCCGGGCAAATGGCCATGCAAGACCTCGATCACAAACGACCTTAGTACAGTTTTGGATGACAACTCCCATGGACACAAGGGTGTACCAGAAAAATGTGGGCACAAACGTTGCGAGGGCTTGACCTATGAAGGATCACACGCACGGGATGGGTTATGACAAAGGATCAACTCACCAGGGGGACCAACCAGCGTACAGGAGAAACGAATATGGGGCCTTCTTATTTCTCTCTCTCGTTTTTCTTCCTCTCAACCTTGAGAGAAATTTATGTTGAGAGAAGTGTGGTGCCCAAAGATCCCAATGTAGAATGGTAGTATTGATCGATCTGGGCAACCGCCAGTAGGGCTAAAAATTGATGATGTCTCTTAAATTATGAATGAATAATAGCTTCTTTGAGGCAAGGTTTTTCCTTGACTTCGGCCTTAGAGTAAATGGTCTCATTTGGAGCTAAAGGCGTGGAGGTGAGACGTCTAAACGGAATTTTTTTCTTGATTACATGCTCCAACATGTTATTTTCGTCTATAATTAGGGAGACGGATTGGAGGTGGTTTAGCATTTGGTTCACTATTCTAAGTTTAAGTGGTTCTTCGGCTTTATCTAGGGATCAGTGGGAATGGTTTGAAGTGGCTGGAATACCTTATTTTTGTTGTGTTCAAACTGCGATGCACAGAGATTTCAAACACTTGGGCATAGTCATGTTCGTTCATCCCTCTTGTAGTTCAAATGATTTTTATGATACAACTTTCGTCTTAATCAGAAAAGATGAGGTTGTTACATCTATTCCGATTTTTTTTTGTTAATGTTGATGAAGGAACATTCTGATTATTGATTAAGAAGTCAGAGGATTGTTACTTGCCTAATTTCTAACCTTATATGGCTTCTCCGAGCAATACACCCATGTTGCTAGTTCATTGTGTTCAGGAAGGGAAGACGTTTCAAATTCAAATATATCTGATTCTAAGGAGATAGGAAAAGCAATGTAGTCTGTTAAAAAGTCTAAGGAGATCATTCTTGAAAAGGACTCTAGCATTATTGGGACATCTGTTGTCATTGTAAACGTTAGTCCTAAATTTGCAGCAAACCACTTGGATATTGTCCATTTTCTTCCTGTGGCATCCAACAGCGTCACCACTCCGCAACATAAAAGTGTTACATGTAGAGCAATGAAATAGTTCAGGACACCAGCTCCTCAAACGCAACCAATATCTTCAAATTACACGATTCAACCGCATTATAGGACCAGATCCTTATGTGCGACAGTTGAGTGCTAAGGCCATTAAAAAGGACAATGCAGTCCTAGAATAGGTTGGCTGTTTGGATCTTGAGGTCCCTCAGAAGAAGTTATTTGATGATATTGTCTTAACTTCTGAGGGCGAGGACTGGGTAGAAGAGAACAAAGTCCAAGACTTTAACTTAGACGCCTTGACCACTCATGCTTGAAAGATGCGTGTCCCCTCATGGAATGTGAGAGCACTACATTCCTTTCAAAAGCTATGGTGTCTTAAAGATGTCATCTTTAAGTATAGACCGTTAGTTGTTTTTGTGTAGGAGGTCAAATTGGCTTCAACCGATTATTCTACGTTTCAAAGATTTGGTTTACATGGAGGGTGAAGCTATAACTCTTTAATACGGACTGGTGTTTTTGTGCCCAATTTTGTCTGCGTATCTGTGATTAATGTGTATGCACCCAATTGTGCTCGTACTAGGCATCTATTTTGGGATTCCTTGATTCAGGTTGCAGGAAGGATCGAGAAAGTGGCAATGAGACGTCTTATTGCGATCTCTTGAGAAACTGGACACTGGTCTGTTTGTTTTCTGAGCTCTTTCTTTTATTGCTCGGGTTTAGGACTCTTAGCTCTTTTCAGAACTCCCTTGTTATCATTGTTTTACTTTCCCTTTTTCCCTTGAAATTGATCTTTTAATAATAATTTTTTTAATCTATTATAAAAGTAAATCATAAGAACAAAATTATAATGCTTATGTAAATTTAAATAAAAAGATATGTTTATAACATTTTTTTGATAATTATTAAAAAAAGTGTTATATATTATAGATATATTTTTATATAATTATTTATTCAGGCTACATTAATTTCTTATCTTGCAGTTCCTTTTGACGATTATTCTAACAATAAACAATGTGTGATCTTTGTGATCCTTAAGACTTGCCAATAATTATAGAGAATCGATGAGTGCCTATTGCATTCCCAGAGGCTCCCGAAAAAAAAAACGACTTTCCCAATTATTGGCAATTAGGTTAAGAAACGGGAGTAGATGTTGGATCAGTGACAACTAAAAGAAATATAATTAAAATAATAATTACAAAAAAAATTGAGTTAGTTTATTTTTTTGAATTTTTTTTTGAGTTAGTTATTTCCATAATATTGTAGTCATTTTTTTATAATTGTAAGAAAAACTGACCTTATTTCTTTGTTATATTTTGTGTAAATTTATTTCAAAATTTAAATATTATGTAAATTTGTTATAAATCATTTCATACTTCAAATTTAAAAATAATATTCTCATATCTATTAATTTTCTCAAATTTTTAAAAATAATGAGCACTAAAGCAAAAATTCTATGTATTTTTGTATATTATTTAAAAAAAATTAAAAATAGATGAAAACGTTATTTTTTTAAATATACACACAAAATTCAATAAAAATACAAGTTTAACATTTTTTAAAATTATAGAAAAAAACTAACATATAAACAAACCTTAAAATATTTTTATGCAATTATTATCCCTGATAAAAACAAAATGTGTATCGATAGTAATAGGAACCAAACACAGAGATTGGAGGTGATCCCAATCTCTCCAAAACTCAAATCTGATCTGAAATCTGAATATACCATCGTGGACGTGTCGCCTCATGAGTGGCCAGCAAAAGCTCCTCTCTTTCAGTGACGTGTTCACTCAGCCTTTGAAGTGAAGTGAGTTTCTAGTTCACTCTCACTCCAACTCAGCCACTTGCTGGCGCATCTCACTCTCACTTCCTCTCCTTCTCGGCGCGTGCACTCCAGTGCCCATTTCTATTGCCAGAGCAACAACATGATTGCTCCTTTTATTTATATAATATAATAATATTCGGAGGAGGTTTCATCATTGGAATATTCTAGAAAGCAGTGTATTTTTTCTTAATTAGAAATTATTTAGTTTATTTTTACCGAAAATAAATATTAATTAAAGGAACTGGAGTTCGGTCAGACTATTATTCTGATAAAATCTACTATTAACATAGAGCACTCCTTGCACGTTTATGAGGCCCAACCTAACGTATAAGGGAAAATTGTAAAAATATGTATTGATCTCTAACATAATACTATTTCAAATGGAGTGAAAAATGTGTTTTCAATGTTTTTGATGCAAATTAGATTTGTGAGTTTTTTTTATAAAAAAAAAAACTATACCGCCAATTATATCCATGGGAATAATAGAAAAATGTTTTAACGTTTCCCAACCTTTTCAGAAGAAAAAAAAAACTAAAACCCCCAAAAAATATATAAAAATCGATGGAAATTGTTTTGTAATTGATAT
>JAYMTN010003101.1:0-10275 GCA_036897425.1 Erodium trifolium
TTTTTGGTTGGAATTGATCGAGGACGAGGACGGAGCTGCCTGCAAGGACATGGATCCATTTGATACGCTTGAGGTCAAACGTCATGTGCAAGGGAGGAGTGATGTTACAGGTCGTATGACCCGTACAAGGTGGAATAAACCCACTCAAGCTGCTGGCCGGTTATACAATCAGCCAAAGGGGATATTTAATTATTTTATTTCCCTTTTAATAATTATCTTTTGAGTTAATGAGTTGTATTAGGAATATGTAAGTTGAGTAGTTTACTAATTAGGGTTGTATTAGGACTTGGGCTCCAAGTAACCTCCGTGACTATTTATACCACGAGAGGTGAATGAATAAAATAGACTTGAGAATTAAATAAATATTTTGGTCTCTACGAGGTCTTCGAGTTCCACTATACGAGCTCGTATTGGGTTCTATGACGCGAATCCAGGATCATAACACCAGTTGATCGAGGGTTGGTGGTGGAGTAGGTTGGGGGTTAGACCGTCAACGGGGGGTATTCCACGGACCCCATTACATTGAGCGAGCTGAAGTAGATCGTCGAACAGGACGACGAGTGAATAGAACATGTGTTAGAGGGAGTGACGACGCCACCATAACGAGAGGGAGAGAAGGAGAAGCTAAAATAAAACTCGGGAGGAGAAACCCCGATAGAGGTGGAAAGTTGTAGTTTGTAGCGTCTGAGCATATTATTTTACGTAACACTTTTACGTCGTTTCGTAAAAAAACAAAAAAAAGTAAAACTTGAGTACCCGGCCCATGCACATCTCTACTCGGACATAACATGGCACGGTCCACTTTTGGCCTGCCAAACTCAAGTCCCGGCCCAGGTTGCACAAATTTTTTCTAATTTTCTTCCGCAAAAAAGCAAAAGAAAGTCAAGCATCACTGAGCAAGCTCCGATTCCAACCAAAACCCTGTTGGATATTTTTCTCCTTAAACCCTACCCCTCTCTCTCGCTCGTTTGCTTGCTCGCAGCTCCACCAACCTTCACAAAGACAGAGCCGCTCCATTTCTCAAAATCCGTTTTGTGACCATATCTCACCCCTCTGCTTTGATGGGTTCTAATCAACGTCCTCCAAATCCAACAAACAACTCTATGGCTATGCAGCAGCAGCAGCAACCTCAAACGGGTATGGATTTTCCCCAAAATTCAGTTCCTTTCAGTAACCCAAATGGCCAGGCTATGGCGGCCATGCCCAACATGCCTTTGAACCATCCTAACCAGCTTCTTCAGCTCCAAAACATCGTTCTGGGTATGGCGCAGCAGATGGGCATGCTCAATCCGGCTCAGTTCAATATGGGTGGCTTCGGTGGTCTGCAGAACTGTGTGCCTAATTTGAACCAAGCTGCAATGTTTCCGGGCCAGTTTGGTAATTTGCCGCAAAATGCTAATCAAGTCAATTCAGCTCGACCACCTGGTCAGTTCTATGGTCAGAATTTTACGAGGTTTCCTCATCCGATGAATCAAAGTAATGGACAATTTGGTTTCCCAAATACGAATCAGTTCATGCCTGTTCTTGGCCCGAATTATAATATGTTTGGGTGTGCCAATCAACCAGCTCCGGCTATGGCTCCTCAAAATTCAGCATTTTTTCCTAACCCACAGTTTGGTCAGGTCAACCAGAATCAGCAAAACCTTACTCCACCTGCTGCGGATTTAAATGCACCCTTGGCTGCTGCAACCCAGCTACTTCAGGGGAACTCATCAGCACAGCAAAATCAGAACTTACAGCCTTCTACTTTCACACATTCACAGGTAGCTCGGTTTGCTCTATGTACATTTATCACTTTTCTTGGTAGCATTATGTCGTGCTCTCGTGTATATATGTATCGAAGTACATGCTATACAAGTTAATGGAGGAAATTCCTATCCTTGAGTTTCTCTTACTATGCTTATGTAGTTATGTGTACTGCACAGGTAGGAATATTGTCCTCTGCAAGGAACTGTTTGTATTGAGTAGTGGATTTTTTTTCCTAATGAGTTGCGAATGTAGCTGTTATTTTAGTATGTGGGTTTAATGTGAAGCCTCTCTAGTTTCACCATTTGTTTTATCCTAATTAGTCTTTCTACAAAAGGTTACATGATTTTGATATGCCTAATTGCTGATTCTGTGAAATTCTTCTCCACAGTGATTCTCTTATGAATTGCAGTTCTACAGGTAAATTTAACTATTGTGTAATTTGCAGGGAAATCCTGATACAAATGGTCAAACTAATTCCAACTGGAAGAACTCTCCAAATGGTCAAACTAATTCCAACTGGAAGAACTCTCCCAATGCTCAAACCAACAACTGGAAAAATTCTCCAAATGGAAAGTTTATGAGGAATCAAAAGGGAGAGGCATCCCAAGCAGGGTATGTAGCATACTACTTTAGATGTTTAATACATTCTTCTTACTTGTGAAAGAGTTGGAAACGTGGTTTGTGATTCAAATTCAACTTATATTTTGTAGATTTCAGAAGTCTCAGTTTCATCGTATGAAAAACACACAGAGAAATTTTAATGAACAGAAAGGACAAGGTCTGTGGTTCTATACCTTCGACTATTCTACCTAGTAAAATGTAGTGTTGGTTAGAAGGGATATGTGAAGATAAGTTGCTTCATGCTCATATTAGAGATGTTATTCACAAACGCTCTCAAGACATCATGCTGAAGATCTCCTGAATTGTGTTTTTTTATTGCTTTGAATAGGAAATAAATGGAAAGAAGTATGACACTGATATTACTTGTAAGAAAAATAGAAATGTCTAACTTGACGGATGATGCTTGTATTTTACGTGTATGATCGTGCATATATAGTACAAGATTTATGTTGCCCAAAGTGAAACTGACTCGAAGTATCTAAATCTACGAACTAGTTAAAAGATATCGCTCTTATGTTATGAGTAGGTGGAAATTGGAGTTCAGCAGAACATCTATAACTCCTTTATTCCAAAATAATCGTATTATTTTCCTAAATTGTATGTCCGAAATGAGTGTCCATTTTCCTTCTCACGAAATGATATATGCATGGTTTACCAATAACATCCTTCTATAAGTCAGTTAGTACCACATTAGTAATTGGACAAGTTCTAGCATATGGGAACATGATGGGAAATTGGAGCACTAGCTCCACCAATCCTTATTTTGTTGCCAAAAATTGAACATGACAATTACTTTATAGTGAACCATGCTTGGCTTACATTTGGGTTGATATTGACTTCTGTTATTTTTTAAAGCAGGAATGAAAAATGGCAGAGGAAATTTTGATCTTCATAGTACTCCAGACCCAACTAGGGAACAAAAAAGGTAATAGTTCATAGTTCATGTGCCTAATTTTATCATCCATTGACTTTTGTTCAACTGTTTATAAGTCTTAGTTCTTCAGGCATAAGAAAGTGAAACAAGTATTTCATACTACAATATTAGTTCCCTTTCCTCTCCAATTATTAATATGTTTGATTAACTAACCATGTCTTCCATAATTTCTTTTTCTTATTCTATTTTGGATGAGAAGATCTCTTTCTTTGACCTATACGGAACAAGAAATCCAACAGTGGCGTGAAGAACGAAGGAAGAACCACCCGTCAAAAAACAACACAGAAAAGGTTTGATTCACTGCGGACCTTTTCCTTTTATCTAAAACAAATGTTCTGATAATTGAGTTTTACACCTGCAGGAGCTGACTGATAAGCCATCAGACCCCACATTGATTGATAGGGAGGCCAAATTAAGGCGGGAGGTACTTTCATTTGTATTTCACCTTTTTCCTGTTTATACTTTCCCCTTTCCGCACATATAATTCCTCATATACTTTGAAATCTGGGCATTCACTTGACACTAGCCAACCATGCAATAGATTATTTGATTACTACAAACCTTTAAACCAATGTAATTGCTACCTAAAAGTAACCGGGTAGTAACACTTTCTATGCTTCCCTTGAAAGTATTTGGTTGCACGAAGACTCTTACTTTCTTTAGACAGATGATGAGTAGCTAATTGGAGAGTTATAATTATGTTCATCTTATCATAACCTTATGGAAGGAAACTCAAGCTTTATGTGCATCATATCCTATTCTTCCCCACATTTCTACTTTTATTTTCTGCCAATGAATAATATAATCCATCTAATTGCAAGGATGGGTTTTTAATTGTTTTTTAATCATGCTCATCATCATCATATCATTACCTTATGTAAGAAAGCACAAAGACAAATCTTTAAGTTTCACAATGTGATGACATCTTGTTTCCTTCTACTATGAAGTTACTGTGCACCATATAATATTCCTCCCCACACTCCTACTTTTATTTTGTGCCAATGAATAATATAATCCATCTAATTACAAGGATCGATATTTGTCAAGCCATATGTATATGATATTGCAGTTAGTTATTGGTTTATGAATATTGTCTGTGCTGGCATTTTTATCAGCAATAAGTTAGTGTGCTGACCTGGGAAATTCTCTACTGAATGCATGTTCATCAATACTATGTCTACTATTTGTAATGTGTTTAGTGCTTTGTATTCAGCGACTCAAGGAAGTTTTGGCCAAGCAGGCTGAGTTGGGAGTTGAAGTAGCAGAAATACCGTCTTACTATCTGTCTGACTCGGAGAAACAATGTAACGGAAAGGAAGAGAATAGAGGAGCATCTGGTAAGAGAGGAAGATTCCAAAACAGGCAGGATAAAAGAGCAAGGCACAATAAAAAAGATCGTTTTGCTAAGAAGCAGAAGTTAGACAACAAGGATTCATCCAACACCAACATCCCTTGTTCGGTTAAGAAGCCAACACTTCTTGAGAAGCTTCTGAGTGCAGACATTAAGAGAGACAAAAGCCACTTGTTGCAGGTGTTTAGGTTCATGGCCATGAACTCTTATTTCAAAGATGGGCCGGAGAAACCTTTGAGCTTTCCTCTGATATTGGTTAAAGAAAATAGGTCCGAAGTTGAATTGGCCACAGAGAAACGTATTTCCAAAGGCCAAGAGAAGACCATCTCTGGAAAGTTTGGTAATGATGCAGAACATGACCAAGATGTAGATGATGATGAAAATGGCAAGGACCTTAACAATGATGATGGCAATTGCAAAGTAATTGATGAAGAAGAGGGGGAAATTATTGACTAGAATGTCTTCCTTAATCCCTGTTCTGATAGGGGATTGTTGTAATATACACATGCGTCTGAGTTTTGTTGACATTCTAGAATTTGTTATAATTAATATCAAGAGTTTATCCAAATACATGCCTGTTTCCTTCTCATTGACACACATTGTTTTATTGTTACTTATAATTATAGCTGCATCAAACATGCCTCCCCTCAGAAATTCCCGACAACTTGAATTCTGCACATCACAAACCCAATTCAGTTCCATAATCTCTAAGATTCAACCACAAGCATAATCCAACAAAGGGAGGGGTTTACTGGCTGCAGTTGACTTTTGTGTCAGGAATGGCAAAGTTGAGGTTGCAGAGTTTGGGAAGCAGCTTGACCCTATCTGGGTTGACCCCGAAAAACGGTCATTCTGAACAAAGCACTTGCAGATGGCCCTCCGAGCTGCGCACTTGTGTTGGCCATCTTGTTCAGGTTTTGTGCACCTTCACAGCATTGACGACTTGGCTGCCCAGGCTCACCCGAGCCCACCAAGAACGATGTGCAAGGGATCAAAGCTTCACCACATGACATTGCATGCACAAGTCCTGCACCACTACTCACTCCCAAAACCAACAACCCCGAAGTCAACGCATATGTACTCCAACCCTTAATTTCTTTCATCTTCTTTTAATTCTAAACTGAAGAAATGAACACAGATCAATGTGCATAGCTTTTCGAGCTGTTTATATTGACATGAGTATGTATGCAGATGAAATGGCCTCAAGACAGATCCTTAGACTGCATTAATACTCACAATCTGCACCAACTACTCCAAACATTTATACTAAATGTGTAAGTTTAGCAATAAATCTTGATGCAGCAATACATCTAATTTACAGTAAGATGCAAAGTGGCCAGGTTTCTTTTCAGGAGTGCTATCACGTAAATGTAATCAATGCAAATCCATACTCAGACTGAACAAAATACATTTGTTTTACAAATTCCATGGACGGTAAGTCTAGCTTTGGTTAAAGCTGAAAATGATAGATTCCTGTAAGAGATACAGAAGATTTAAAACTCAAACTGCATATTGGATGTGTATCCAAGGGCGTTCAAATGAGCAGCCATGGCCTTGTTCATAACCGGTGGGCCACACCTCAGTACCTGCATTTTCGGCCAAGACTATGAGTATAAATTAAGTTTGAGAAGGCAAGAAAATGTGGTTCACAAACATGCTCAAATACCTGAATATCAGGAGCTGGTGACGGGCAGTGACTTTGAATCATTTCCTTGGATATAAACCCGACGCCACCATTCCACCCCTCGGGAGGCTGTAAATTGTAGGATAGTTGTAGCATATAACATTTGATAGTTTCTCTGGCAATGCATTTACAATGAAGGCACAAAAAGAGAGAAAGGGTTCAGAATTGACCTCATTCAGAACATAATAGACTTTGAAACGATCGGGATATTTGATAGCAAAACCATCAAGTTCTTCCTGTATATATCAAAAAGGAAGCCAGTAAATGAGGCTTCTTGTTTTTACTAGTTTCATGAGTACAGATATAGCATTACAATGAGAAATTGAACAACCTTCAAGAGAATGTCCCCAAATGAGACATTTGCATAGATAAGATGCACATTAGTCTTGTCTTTCGGGTTCTCTAATATAGCTCGAGTCACCTGGATCAACACAAGTTAGGGTAGGCATGGATATATATAGGCTCTATAGGCCCTCAAACTCACCTGAAACATTGGGGTAATGCCAGATCCACCTGCAATCATCCCGAAAGCACGAACTTGGCCTGCTTTGTAGGTAAAACGGCCCTTGAAGCAAATCACAACACATTAATCAAAACAAAACATACTTCACAACTCTTTCCTATTCTGTATCCATTTCAGATGATCATTCAGAGAGGCTTTTTACCTTAGGTCCCTTGACAGCTAGGTAATCGCCTTCACGCATCTCTCTGAAATGGTGGGACATCCTCCCCTCTGAATACATCTAGTTTACATCCATCCACAACGGTCAGAACACGAACAGAATGCGAAAATCACATCAAAATGACAAGATCAAGACCTTGACAACAAGTTCAAAGTATCCAACATCAGAATCAAGAGTAATAGGGGTATATGGTCTGCTAACATCTTGCCCTTTGCTATCCTTTCCCCTGCAAACTATGTGCTTTCCAACGGGAAGGCCCAATATCGAATTGGGTGCACTAAGAGCAAATCTGAACTTGGCAACATTACGGCTGAGTTGAACTTTCTTGACTAGTTTGAAATCCTTGAATTTCTCAGGATCTAAGCAGCCTGAGAAAAATCAAAAGAAAAATGATGAGCTGGACCCATTACACAAAAGAACATTTTCAGATCAAACCTTTGGGTTTCTTGCAGAACAAGAAATAGACAGCAGCAATGAGGACTGCTAAAAGGGCCACCGCCAACTGCTCGGCGTTATGTCTCTTCAGGAGATCCAATTGGGGTGCCAACATATTTGAAAACCAGCGACAAGAGATTGATACATGTTGGTGTTGATACCATATATATAGGATAAGATTCAGGTATAAATTTGTATCTTTCGTACGAAATACAAACCATCAGTCTGGGTCCTTGGATTGTGAAATCAACGGTACTATATATGTATATCATTTCTCTTTGCTTTATACTTTGCTTGTGCATTTGCATCTTCTTTCTCATAAATAATATGCTATAGGGTAAGTAAGGAATGGAGCAAGGGATCAATCCACACCTTCCCTTTCATTCTCATTTCTGCAACAGGGCCATGTGACCGTTACATTCCCTCCTACTTAACCGTTATTTACCGTTACATATAGGATTTGGATCAAGCTTGGGCTCGATTACATCCTCGGCTTCATAAACAGGCCTGGGCTCATTTCAATGGGCCTATTTGGCTGATTGAACCCAACCCGATTAGACCTGATCAACGGGTCAAGTCATTTGAATACGATCGCCAGGTATGACTTTTCAATATCAAATTCAAATTGAATAACATAAGAAGAGTTATAAGCATGTAGTCAACTTTATATTTATAAAATAACAACGTGATTTGAGTTGGTGAATTGATTATTGGTTTAGAAAGATTGTTTATACAGCCAAATCATCGTTATAGCAAAATGATTTTTTATTTATTTGAAACGACGATAAAGTTAAATTGTATTATTGTCAAACTTCAGTTACAAAAAGACCAATGATCCTGAGTCTCAGAGTATTGTCTGAGTCCCCCGCAGGGTACTAAGCTCTTAGAAAGAGTCTAATTTGCATTATAGACATGAACAATTAAAAATCTTGTCCTACCATCCCAACAACTAAGAACATCCAAAAATTCAATAACCTAGCAGAATAATAAAAACAGTTGCAGAAATATACTTGTATTGCTTCCGAGCTCTTCCCGAGAAGACCAAACACCACTCGTCCCGGGTCTTGTAGGATAGGCCAATAGAGACCCATCCCACCCCCACCCCGCTTGGGTACAGCCCCGCCTGTTGATGTCTTCCTCATCCACTTCGGCAACAATCGGGACGGCTTCAATTGGGATGTCCACACTGCATCATCATAGTCCAGCTCGTCCTCCAAAGAGAACGCCCCTAGCCGCTGTTGAAGAGCCATCATAGACCTGAGGATGGCCATAATCGGCATGCCTGGCCAACTAGGAGAGACAATGTCCCGATCGACATACACGTGACGGGGGGGATTGGAAGTTCCTCGGCTCCCGGTAGACAGACCAGGAGGTAAACCCGCTATGAAGCCTGAGGCGAAGAGGACTAGCGATTGGAACGTAACAACATGGACAATGATGTTGGCGGAAGGAGGGAGAGAGGTATGTGACCGCGACGACTACGTGAAAGAAAAAAAGGGGAAAGGGCATAACCCTAAAACCAGTCTACGACTACGAGACTCTTGATTGTTCGAAGTGAATTTCAATATGGCGGTTACAGAACAAAAAAGTAACAAGAGAGCGAGAGCCTCCCCCTTTTGTGCTCTTTGGATTTCGGTGAAACCCTAGTCTTTTCTTATCGTCTTCCCTTTGTCCTTGTATTTGTCTTCTCCGCCCACTGGCCAAGTTTATCCAGTTCCAGTTTCAACCGACTCTCAACCCTCCTCCGACTATGTACGATAGCATCACTACCTATTACCCCATCCAAACCCGAGCCCCCTATTTTCCCTAGTCGTCCCAACAGCCATCGGCGCCACTCCTCCCGCGTCAGACAACCTCTCCCGATTCTCTCATATATGCGCCTTTCCAGGTGGGAGGCATGCAGAGTCCTCTGAAACCAAAATCGCCGGATCTGATTCACCCCACCCCATCGCCGCCCCCCAAACCTCTATGGCCGGGGAGGGAGATTTTCTGACCGCCTCGGGCTTCGCGGGAGCAGAGCTGCAGGGGTATACTCCATCTTCTTGCCTGCTCCACCATCTCAGCTGCCAGATCTGGGTCGGGTTTTGTCAAATCCCGACCAAGACGCCATCGCCCAGGCCAGATCCACTCGGGGGAAGGCCGAAATCCCACCTTTTTCTTCACAACGACCAGACCACCGACCACCGTGAGGGGAAACCAGACCACCTTTCTCTCCACAGCGACCAGACCACCCGGAGGGCACACCCATCGCCCCCTCCCACTGCGCCCAAAACCACCCTGGGGTAAATTTCGTCGTCGGGCGACCCTTTCCGGCCTGATCGGCGTCGGAACGGTGCGATCTTGTCCCCACAGCTTCATATACGGGTGGATGATGCGCATAAAGGTTTTTGCTTGGTCTCCAGATCTATTATCTCCAGATATATTACTATTAGTACATGGATTAGGTGCTAGTGAGGCTTTAAATGGGTTCCATCTCTCTCCGATGACAGTGGGTAAGGGGAAGTTGGGATCTAAGCCTCCTATTTTGTCAATGAGAGAGGTTAAGGGTAAATTACAATTAAGGGACCACGCTGCTAGCCCGCTAGACACGAGCTTGATGGAGGACTGTCTGAATTGCCCCCGTCTTCGGCAGGGTATGGTGGGAACCCGTACGAATGAGATCTGGGCCTTCCTCAGTTGACCCCCGGTGGTCGGTCCTGCGGATCCTTACTTCTTAGATGTCAATCGGCATGAGAAGTGGAGTTTGATCTGTCTCGGCTACCCCCTTTACCGGATCTGTGGGACTAAGATTCGTATGGCCGGAACATGGACTTCATCC
>JAYMTN010003102.1:0-10274 GCA_036897425.1 Erodium trifolium
CCATGGATTGGACTGGGACTTCCAGTACCACTTTCTTACCCCCCCCCCCCACACCGTTCCTTCATGCCTTTATGTCGGTCTTGATGCCATCCCGAAATCTGTTTCAACAGGTTTCATTTATATTTTCAACACGGTCCGTGACAGTTATAATGATAAAAAGAATTGTGAACTTTATGTTCTTTGTTTGTTCTTTTCTAGTGGTCAGGGGCCTGTTCCTTGATGCACAACCCTGTTATGCTTTACTATTAATAAATTTTGCACCTTTTAGTAAAAAAACTTGGTTTTTGTCAATACATAGATAATACAAGTCCGTGGGTGCTTGTCTGTGTCTTGTTCCTAAGGGGATTGTTTAAAATCTGCGATAGGTGCGATAATGGTCCAGAGAGCTCTACGGTTGGTGGAGGATAACGATTAAATGCATCCAATCATGTTGGGGTCGCGAAGCCTCTCCTCTCAACGTTCCTTGGCCCCGAGGATCTCTCATTTGACTGGCAAGACTGTTTCTCAACAGGCCCTTCAAAAGCTCGAGGCACAAAAAATTATGGTCGATTCCTGATGACAAAAAGCTCATATGTTTGAATCTATTTTTTGTGTACACATTTTAACCGTTATGTCGTATCCAAAACTCAGAGATTCGAAAACTTCTAACAAGTTGTCTTCAGGGCCGGCCCTAGCAATATGGAGGCCTTAGGCAAAAAAAAAAAAAAAATGGGCCTTCTTAATAAAATGAAGTAGATATTTCGATAATTTTGTACAACGAATAAAAATGATGAAGAATTCCTCACGTCACACATTTGCTTAAGGTCGATACATTTACTTAGGAGCGTATATGAGTAATAGATTAGGTCAGCCTAAAATGAGATAATAAGTATATCTGACATAAGAAATTACATCTCAATATACAAGTATAATTTGTAATATTTCCTCATTTTTTGGTTCATATTGCTTTTTGGGTGAATTCCTATTCTCACGATTATGAATAATAGACCTTCAAAACAGTTCAAATTTTAAAATTACTTAAACAGATAGATTGTCTGGCTATTTAAAAAGAATGAATAAGCTTATCGGGAAGAAAAAGTTGAGGTTTCCTGCAACATAGTTCAAATACCATTTATTCAACCTTATATTGCTAGCTTAGAATGAACCAGCAAGGTTTATTCAACAAACAATTACCATCCTTTTGACAAATTTCTGACTACTAAAATCCAATAGCAAAACATAGCTTTGATGCACTTTGCTAACTAAGAAATTGACGAACAATTTCTATTAATCCAAATCAAGTTGCTTGTTTTTTGACAAATTTTTGCACACACGTCCAAACAAAAAATATTTGAAACATAAAATTGAAGAAAATAAAAGGTTCATGCAACTTACAAAATCAAAATCATACAAACAAGAAACAAAAATAAATCAGTCTAAATGAGCTTACAGTTACATGGTATTGGCGAGTTGTTTTTTGATTAATAAACTGTAATACATGAAGCCCCTACCAAAAATCTGAGAGTATATAAGGAGGCAATTGTGCCCAAAACAACACCAACCCCATTTGAACTGGAAAAACAACCATTCCCGAACTAAAAATTACATCTCAACACATGATTCTCATCATAGAAAAGTATATTTATCAGCAAACGAGAATTTTTTGATTGGGTTTGGGGTGCATCTAGACCTAAAATAACACCCACAAGTATCAGCAAACAAATTTTTTGATTTTTTTTAAGTATAAGGCCTAATTCGCCAAGTGAACGGGCCGGGCCTGATTGTCTTATTCAACTTAAAGATTCAAATTTTTTACAACACCTCCGGTTCTTCTCTCCAAATAGAAAGGGCCTTGGCCCTTGGGTCGGTCCAGTATCCGTACGTGTCAGCCCGGTTAGTGTTACAACTTACACCACTCCGTGATAAAACGCTTAGGTTTTTGCCTCTCGCCTACCTGTCGCTCTTCGTCTCACCGGTAACCCGCCATTGCCACCAATTCTTACTCTTGTTTCTTCTCTTCTCTTCAAGCCTTTTTTCAATCTCAATTTCATTTACGTTTTCTCCTAATTTCGTTAATTGCAATGTTAGGTCTTGTTTGTACTACATGTTTATTTTTTATGTCGCGAGGTTTTGTAGCTTCAGTTCCGTTTCGTCTTGCCTACACGGTTCACACATTGCTTCCCCCATTTTCGTCTACATTTATGTTTAGACGAAAATGTTTGTAGTCAGTGATTCAATCAATCATCACAGTTCATATGGGTGTCTTAACTGCTGATGATTTTTCTTCTTCAAAGCGCCGCCTTTTTCCAATTTAAAGATTGGATTAGACCCTCAAAAATCATGCAAACTCACACTAGTAATTCCCTATGGAAATGTGATATTTACAGGTGGATTGGCAATCTGGTCTATTAGCTACAGAGTCTATGTTCCCAAATTGCATTGATTGGGGCACCCTTTACTTGTCTAGTCAAAGGGTGCTATATGGTATATTATGGCATTACCTGAAAGAGTGCACATTGTGACGTCGCTTGTAGAACTTATATAAAAAGCATCACTAGGAAACTTATTAATCTTTGGTAGAATGAGTTGGAGTAGATTTTCATCTTCGGTGCTGTATAATTCTATATATTGGTTGGTTTCTGATATATTAGATTTATGCTAATAAGTTGTATGAAATGTTACCTAGAATTTGGTTGCTCGATTTGTATCTTACCATAATTCCATCCCAATCAAGTTGGCCAACATTTTTGTAGGAAGTTTCCTTCCGTCTATCTTTGAATCATGCTTATTCTTGGTGATATTCCTGTCATGCATGTCAGGTTTGAATTCCTGTGTAATCAAGCAACTCTGTGATGTGATTTCAGACAGCTGGCATTTTTTTTTCATTCAATAGTTTACATAGACAAGTGGGTATGTATTTTGTATTTTTATTTACTTGTTCGTCTTCTTGAATATCCACTCAATCACCCATCAGGTCAATTTGAGTCAGGCCAGAGTCGTAGTGAAGAAAATGACCAAGAAGAAGAATCCCCTTGTTTTCATGGATATTTCTGTTGATGGAGATCCTGCTGAAAGGATGGTTTTTGAGGTATCATCGTGTCTGTTAACAGAATTGATTATAACTGGCAGCTGTGTTGTTTACTTTGCTATATTTTATTCACTACCACATTTTGTTCTTTGTTGTCAAATATTAATGGATCCTTAAATTTTATTTTATGTTTTCATGACAGCTTTTCCATGACATTGCACCAAAAACTGCTGAGAACTTCCATGCACTCTGTACAGGTATCATATGCGGACTGGTTAGCATAGAAAATTTCACAGTCTCTCTTGTTTTTGTTCTTACTATGAATTTTTTGTCAGGGGGTAGTGTGACTGGTGTGAAGCTAGCCCACTATGCCACCTGCATTCATCCATGCCAATTATTTATCGTCATCTCAGAATATCCTCCCACTTAAGATTTACTGGGAGGGGTCTTAATTGGGATTTGAACAAGTCACCATTAAGGTGGTTTCTGAATTCTTCAATCATATTATATTTTCAGGAGAGAAGGGAATCGGTTCTAGAACTGGAAAGCCTCTGCATTACAAAGGGTCATTCTTCCATCGCATTATTAGGGATTCCATGGTTCAGGTATGTTTTTCTTGTTATTTTACTCTTAACAGGCCCTATTTTCTAAGGCTGCGTTGGTATTTTACTTGTATGCTGAATTTCTGGTTGAGAATGACCTAGAAGTGGTCCGTCTTTTAGTCAGTTACCCTTGTTTATGCTGTAGGGTACAGGGCTGATGGTCACGACTGCTTTTCTTGTGATATAGTTTTAATGTTGTATTTACCAAGTTAATACAAGTTGAATGTCCTCAAACTTTACTAGTTATTGTGATGCCCATTGAACTTTTGATGTATTGATTCCCTAAAACTAACAATTTTATTGGCGCTGCCATGTATTATGCAGGGTGGTGACTTTTCCAAACGAGATGGTATATTTCTTACTTTTTACCTGGCCATTTTCTTTTATTGTTTTACTGTATCTCTTGATGACTGTTCTTTGGCTGTCTCATGTTCTTATGCTCTTTTATTAGTGATGGGCATGGTAGAAGAAAATTCTTGTATTTGATTATTCTGAAACTTTAGTTTATGGTGTATGAATATAAATTAGCTTAATTAAGCTGTAGGGAACTGGGGAGCAAAAGCATTGCTCAACTATTCAACGATACTTTGAATTTTGAGCTCAGCTGAAGAAAAGCTTCAGTCTCTGTCTTTAGTCATATATAATTTGTTAGGCATCTGTTCAACCACCCTCCCTTATTCCAAACTGCTATGCTTTATGCTGATCTAGAGAGCAAGTCTAATTCTTTCTTCAAGATTAACGTTACAGTCAAGCTCAAAACTGTCAAGTAACAAAAAGTTGATTTTTTTTTCCTGAAGGCTTTACTTATTTGTAGTTCTGGTAACGATGCTTTAAATGGCATGATATGTGTCTTTTATTTCCCTCCATCACCCCACCATAACCCTCATACAAATTATATACTCTACTTTATCTCCTGTATTTCCTATCATTTTTCGTATTCCAGTGTATGCTAGAAGTTCTGATTTATTTATGGACAAATTCTTTGCTGGAAAGAAAAAAATGGAAATGATAAAGCATCTGGACATTGATTGTGTATAAAATGAACTGATTATCATTACACTGAACTGGGAATAACCTGAACAGTATTTCCTATGTTGTACTTGTTCAAGTAGGATGAAAAGAAAGCGTTCAAACGTGTATTTTTGGAGCTAATCACTAATTCGTTAATTTTGACTCAAATTGCAGGTAAGCATCTATAGCATTGAGTTTATGTTTGAGATATAGTCGCCCACCTGTTTTATTTATTCTTTATTGATGAGATCTTAACTTGGATTTAGTTAACTGTCAGAGTGCCATTTTATGAAGTACCGATTCAGATCTGGACATGATATCCATCATTTTCAGAACTAAAGGACATGATCTGTGTTGACAAATAAATATATAATTGAAGTGAAAATGCGGGTTTTCAGTATGTTGAAGTGAAGTTAAGTAATGAACATGTTAAGTCAAAGCCCAAATTTTATTTATTTCAAGCTAAACATCATATTGATTCAGAAAAACCATCAAGTCCTTCAACTTGCTAACCCAGTAGTCTCTACAAATCATTAACCCAAAAGTTCAAATTACCATCCTTTTATTTTTTAAATGTGAACAATGATTCTTTTCACAAAATGATGAATGGGGCTTCATATGTGCTGTTAATATAAATTGTTGAGGTGATACTTGTTGAGGAATATAATATGGAAACTCAATTCAAGGGCAAGTTTTCTTCCCATAAAGTTTTTAGCTGACTTGTGGCTGCAGTTTTTATTTTGCGTCATAATGTGTTAGTTTACATTCTTACATGTTTGCTTTATCTCCTTTTCTCATCTTGTAGGAACTGGTGGCGAAAGCATATATCTGAGATTTCCAGGTGAGAGTATTATCGCGTCATTGTTAAATTGGCTTCTAGGTTTTCTTCATATATATTTGTTGTTTTGTGTTCAGTCCTTTTACCCGCTTTTTTGTTCAAATCTTTTATCATGGACCTAACCCAAGTGTGCCCTCCGTCTTTTCTCCAATTGCTCTATCCTTTTACCCTCTGTTTTTTTAAGTTTTATAATATGGGATGAAATAGTATGCAGTGCTTTGTTCAATCACTGAGCGTAACTTTCAAGGATGTGCATTCGATAAATGTAGCTTTGTATATGCACTGGATAATATTTTTGCGTGGGAGGTCGTCAATAATCTATTTATTTGCTACACACTCATGCCAATGAATCATTTACATGCTCTTGAATGCTGGTTTCTTTGGTATGATGAAATGTTCTCAATTTTTTTTTGCATCCTTTCTTATATGTACTGAGGACACATGTTATGACCTGATTCCAGATGAGTCCCCAGACCTAAAGCATGATGGTCCTGGTCTTCTATCGATGTCAATAGCTGACCGTGACACTTTAGGTTCCCAGTTTGTTATCACCTTGAAGGCTAATCATCACTTAGACAGGTTTGATTATTGGTTACTCTATATTTATTTTAATTTCATGAATGTAGGTTGTCAGTTCAAAATTGGGACATGTGAATATTCTGTTTCCTTTGAATTGGTAAAAAGAATAGAAAAAAAAGGAAGAACGTTAAAAAATAATACCTAATGTTATTTTGGCATTGTTTTGACAGGAAAAATGTAGTCTTTGGGAAGCTTGTGCAGGGACATGAATTACTCAAGAAGATTGGAAGTGTTGGTGATGAAGAAGGGCTACCGACTGTAATAGTTAAAGTCGTCAATTGCGGTGAATTTTGTGAGGGTAAGAAAAATGTTGCTATTAGAGGCTAGTTTTTTTTTTTTCTTGTGACACTCTTAACTGTTTTTTTAAAAGGGCACTTTTTCACCTTCATATTTAAATGCCTCTTTGTAATAGTTGTGAGGATTTTTTTCTTCACTTCATTTTATGTGCAGAGAAAAAGAAGCCAAATCATCTGAAAACAGGAAAAGATGCTTTTGATGCTAACAGTCATGAAGCCCGGCACAGGGTTAAGCAGAAGAAAACAAAAGATATAAGAAAGAAGAAAAGGAGATATTATTCATCCGATTCTGAAAGTTCCTCTGCTACCAATTCCGAATCATCTGAATCTGATAGTGATTCTGACTCCTACATGTCATCATCTGACACTAGTTCATCAAGTGATGGCAGGCGAAAGAAGAGAAAAAGATCCTCCAAAAAAGATAAATATCGGCAAAAGAAAAGGGATAGACGCCGTGACAAAAAGCGTAGGAAGCACCGAAGATCCAAGCGCAAATCAAGAAGGTAGGATATGCTATAACATGAAGCTTGTTTTATTTCAAATTTACTTAATATACAACGTGCCTCTTTGTATCCTAGTATGCTACTTGTACTGATCGATGAGAAGTCCATTTGTTTTTCACAGGCAGTTTCCGATTTCATCTTTGCTATATTTTTGTGCACATGCTTATTTGTTCAAATATTGATGGCATCAATGAATATGTTTACAAACCTGGAGACTGTCACCACCAGATCAACTGGTCTGATTTTTGTGTAATAGAATATTGATGGTTAACTATCAAGTACAGTGTAGGCTGTGAAAAAGAGAGTTGAGTATTGATGCTAACTTGACCTAGTGGGCCATATGGCTGGAAAATATGATTTATTATAGGCATTGCTGACTCTTCTTTCATTCTTTCTATTGTTAGGGAATCAGATAGTATGACAGATGCTGAAAGCAAAAGTGGAAGTAGCTCTGATAATGACGGAGATGGAAAATATAGGAAGCTTAAGGACCTTACTAAGAAAAATGGTATGGTTTGAAGTGTTATGTTCTAACAATCCTTTGTTTCTGTTACTCTTCAAATCTCGTGTTTTTCTATATTCTTTTAAGCGTCTGAATCTCTGTATTGGGATCACATTTCTACTAGTTTATGGGCGGGTAAACATGCTCTTTACTTTTACGTTTTATGTAGTGAATTGCATTTTTGTTCCATGTTTACTTTACACTTTTTAATTGCATGCTCTCGTGTTATTTGTTACGAAAGTTTGTTGCAATGCTTGATCAGTTCTTAATCTTATATCAGACGATTGTATGTTTATTCTTGCCATAAAAAGAAACTTGTCAATTTTTTGACTGTGACATTCATTGAAAATGTGACATCATTTTTTTAATGTATCCGTATTTTGATTTCATTTTTAACTGCAATATTTTGTGATCATATATATTTATTTACCCTTCCATTTGTCATTTGTGTGCTACTCATTACTTATTCAATAGACTGTCAAACACTCTAGACTCCATGGCTCCAAGATGCTCTAGTTAATGAATCTGGAGGCGGTGGTTTGGAATTACCTTTTAATGCTGTTGCATTTTATTGAAATTATTTGCATTTTTCCTGCAAGCATCAAGATGGTGTGTTCTCTTCTGACTTTGAATAGTCTGAGAATCTGTTTTATGGGTTCTGACCTTTTTCATTTACTGGATTTGTTTCTGCAGTTGCGAGCCAATCTCATTTGTCTGTGGTGAAAGAATCAGTTCATCACAGGAAAGGGGAGGAAGCTGATGTGCATTTAGAGGGTGAGACCATATTCCCCAAGGAAAATGGAGAACAGCGGAACAATGGCTTTGAAGCACACAATAAATCTGACGGAAGTGCAGATGGGCAACAAGATGTCGTAGATGATTATCCGAGCAAATCTAGGTCTACTTTCTGTTCTTCTTACTCGGTTATTCTTTTTGCTTAGTGATTCTTCAAGATCTGTTATCTTATTAAAAGTTGATGAGCAGGAGCCGCACGAGTCCCAAAAGGACTGTTAGTAAAAGCCCCAGAAGGAGCCTGAGCAGAAGTCCAAGTTTGAGTCCCAAAAGGGTTACTAGCAGTGGGAGTCCTAGTAGAAGTGTCAGCGGAAGTCCAATTAGGGTTGGGAAGGGCAGGGGTGTTCCAAAGAAAACACTTGCTCAAAATAGCTCTAGCCAGAGCCTTGTACCGTCTTTGTCCCGCAGAAGCCCACGAAGAACATCATCCATTAAATCAATTAGTCATAGCCCTGCAAAGAGATTCTCAAGGAGTCCTAGCAGAAGCAAAAGTCCAGCCAGGTCTTCCAGTAGAAGCATTAGTAGAAGTCCAGTTAGGTCTACCAGAAGAAGCATGAGCCGAAGTTCAGTTAGATCTGCCAGAAGAAGTGTAAGCAGAAGCTCAGGTCGGGCGCCCCCTTCAAGGAGAAGCCCTAGTAGAAGCCCAATCAGGCTGCCAAGCAGAAGTACTCACCGCAGCTATTCAAGGAGTCGTAGCCCTGTCCGTAGGGCAAGGTTACGAAGTATCTCCCCAGATAGGTCACCCAACCGCATCAGAAGAGGGAGGGGTTTTAATCAGAGATATTCTTATGCAAGACTATACAGAAGCCCATCACTAGATCGTTCTCCTGTGAGTTCTTATCATGCTGGCAGAGGGGACAGGTATATATATTGCAGCCTGATCGTTATTACTCTCAAATAATCATGTTATTATTCTATTCAAGGCAATTAGTCTCGACTCTTCATGTGCTTATCTGCCTTTCAGATACAGAAGACATTCCCCTAGGCGCTATAGAAGTCCACTCAGAGGGAGAACTCCACCAAGGTGCTTCTTCTCTCCTCTTGCTGTCTATTTATTTGTGCTACTGCCTTTTCTTGTGATTCGTGCTCGGCGCATATTATGTCTGGTGTATGATTGCTTTAGGAACTAGTCACGAAGCAGTAACTTCTTTTGCGTGTTTTGGAAGATAGTATGATCTTGAGTCATGGTGAAAATAATTGATCAAATGAATGCAGCTAAGTAAAAAGAGGGATTTGATTTTAAAATGTTTTTCTTATTCTTAATATGCAGGCTCATATAATCAAGTAGATCTCATTTATAATCCTATTTAAAACTTGAATGAAATGGCATGATTTTTTAGTGCTATGGACACTACTCTCTCTTATTTCTCATACCAGTAGAGAGGATAGGTGATAGGTTTTGTGGACCCATTTGATGAAGGTAATAGGTATCCTCTGACTTGAATTTCCCCATTTTGCCTGACATGATAGCTTAATACATGGAGATAAATGACCCAAGTACGTAACATATTAGAAATTTAAAATATTTCCTTCTCTGAATAGTCTGTCATGTTTGCAGATACAGAAGGCGAAGAAGCAGAAGTGCATCTCTATCACGAAGTCCCCGCTACCGTGGTCGTCGTTACAGCCATAGCCATTCACCAGATGAGATATCTAGGTCTCGTGTGTCTCCACAGGTCAAGAGACGAAGGTCAGTCTCTAGGAGGAGAAACGGACAGTCAGAATCAAGGTCCTCACTGGATTCACAGTCTCCCAAGCGGGCAAGCAGAGACAGGTCCAGGTCTTCTTCTGGAAGTCCAGATGGCAGGAAGGGATTAGTTTCGTATGATGATGGCTCACAGGACTCGGGGCAGAGGTGAAACCATTGTAGTTGGTTGGTGTTGATCTAATGTTGTTTTCCCAAAAGGGCAGAGGTGAAACCATTATTTGAGTATAAAACATTGAACGGAGTTTAGCCATTATGTGAACACTATTGAACTGGTTGAGATAAATCACATTTTTGTTGAACATCAAATTTACAGCAAATCATTGCCAAATGTATCGATAACCCGTTCGTTAAGAATGAGAGACCGGGAGGAACAGAGGCGTTATCTAGCCAGTTTCTTTCTCTAGAAAAGAAGCCAAACCCTGAAACCTTTTCTTCC
>JAYMTN010003103.1:0-10274 GCA_036897425.1 Erodium trifolium
CGCGTATATCTCGCGTTTGGATGTATCAACTCTCATTTGAGGAGTCTTTGTTGTTTGTAGCCATGTTTGCCGGAGTACCTACCTATATTCTAAGCGGGGACTTTCGGGTTTATACTTGACTTGTTGCGTGGTCAGGTGTTATCCACCCTGATGCATTATAAAATACGTCGGACGAAAACGTGCTTATCCCTTCTATAAACTACGGTCAAGTCTAATCGGTTTGATCATTGTAATCTAATACTAAACCGAACTTGCAAATACGACAATTTATTCAAATTCAATTACATTGATGAATATTCTCACTTAGCTGTTAAAAAACTTGGATAAACATCGTAGGAAGATCTTAGCATTGTCACAGTTGGGGTTGAACAAGTAAAACACATGTGCTTCACCTGGTGTCTCGAAAACCTCCAACTCACCCGGCCACTCACTCCTCCTCAACGTCTCCAAGAACCACAACCCTCTCTCATACAAGAAATCCTTCTCCGCAAGACAAACCAACACCCTCCCGCACCCCATCCCCGCCAGCCTCGCATCCGCCGCCGGGTTATGTCTCCAATCATCGGCACCACCGCCCGTCTCCGGGCACACCACCCGCCACAGCCCGTCCACGCCGCCGCCGCCGAAATACGGATGCACCAAGCAAACACCCAACAACCTAACCCCTCCGAGCCCCTCCTCGCCGACTACGGCCTCATCCCGGCTGTCAACCAGGAGAACGCCCACGACTTCATGGTGGCTTACAAGTCGCCTGAGTACGCCCTGTACGGGAGGGTCACGAAAAGGACCGACGTGTGGGCTTTCGGGATACTGATAATAGAGGTCGTGACGGGGAGGTTTCCGGCCAGCTTCTTGCACAGAGGGAAGGGGGAGCCGGAAAACGACCTCTTGACGTGGCTGCACTCCAAGTTCCATGGAGAGTGGACCAACGAGGTGATAGACAAGGACATGAAGGTGGCCAAGAACAACGAGGGTGAGATACTGAAGCTCTTGAGACTTGGCATAGCTTGTAGTGGAGATTCAGACAAGAGGCTGGACATGACGGAGGCTTTGCACAGGATTGAGGAAATTAAGGAAGTAGGTGCTGATGATGATTTCTTCACAACGTATGGTGGCAGTGAAGGCTCCAGAGGATGATCCTAGCTTAGCTATTCCTCATTCCCATGTTTTTCTGCTTCTGCTTGCCTTCCTGCGACAAAGAAGAATTGATTTGAGCATATATCCGAAAAAAAGGGTGGCAAGTTCTGGTGTCTTCTCAGAAAGTTTTAACAATGCAGTAGGGTTTTTTTTTGTTCTGCAATCTCACAAGTCTTGTATTTAACCCAAATCCTTAGAAGTTGATACAGTTTTGTCTATGATTCTTAGGTAATTTTAAAATAAAAGATTATATTACAAATATCCTTTTTCTACTGTGAAGTGATTACTCTATTCACCTGTTACACACATGCCCTCACTCATATACAGCAAGTGCGGAGAAGCCTAAAATTCGATTAGAAATAACAGTATGTTGATGATGATGTTTTATAACAAAAACTTGGAATAATTGCTGGATGAACTTGTCTGTAGATTAATGAATGGCCAGGTTTTGTTTGTCGTACCCGAACATGTTACAAGTTGTCTGGTGGAGAGCTTTGGTCCTTGATCGATGCAGCAAGCAAAGAGTGGCATCTCACTGCAATTCCTGAATCTGTCACACAAACATTAGTCAATGAGGCATTAAACCAAAATCATTTTCACAGGAAAGCTATCAAAGTAGAACTCATTCATGACTAAGCGTAGAGTTTGGATTAAACCTACTCATTTTAATCCTCAAGGCCATCAAGGCATATGCATCACAATTTTAGCATATGCGAGACGGTTATAATCAGCAAAAACAGTCAGATCCAATCAATAAGTTCTTGACAAACTCAATAGGTGTTCTTTTCGTATGCAATAAAAGAAGCAAAAAAGACATAAATCCTAAATCATATGGTGCACTGCCTAAAATATAAATATAATTAGTCGCAACTTCAATCCTACTTGTAATCGTAATTGTAATTGTAATAGCATAGCATAGCATTACCAAAAGTGAGGAACAATTTTCCACTGACAGATGTTCTCTCTTGCATGAGTCATGACTGTTTTCTAGTTAATTTTCAGGGCTCTATTTTAAGGGAGGGGACACCAACCACAAAAAATGTAATGGATTATTTTGTGGCTCTCTTGAGGTGTAGTTTACATGGGGTTGAACAAGACCAAACTTAATTTAGAAACAGAAGAGAGAAAAGGGGAACAAAGGAAAGGGAAAAAACAATTACATGTTTATGGCTACATCTTTGTGTTTTGCATTGAGGTTAATCCCTCCAAGCATCCATATCTCTATTCCCTAATGACATAATGTTTTCTGGGAAAATGTCAAAACCAGATGGAAAAGAAGAGTCCACCACAGTGGCAATCGATAAAGACAAGGGAAGCCAACACGCTCTCAAGTGGACTGTGGATAATCTTCTCTGCAAGGGTCAATATGTTACACTTCTTCATGTTATACAAAGAACATCATCAATGCCAGACATAGGTTTGTCCCCTTCTCCTTCCCGCCCGCCAAATATTTGTTATCAACAAGAAAACCAGTGGTAATAATTCTCTATTTCTGTATCATTTATTTATATGGCTTATAAACAGAGGTTATCATTCTCAAATGCATTACAGCAGAAAAGGAAATATGATGATGCTAAATATATATGACCTAAACTTAGGCAGCAAAACTTACTCTTGTTTTTCTTGCTTTGGATCTCTGTTTTCAATACAGATGATGTTAGTGACGTTGTTGCAAGAGCCTACAGGGAACAGCTTGAGTGTGAAGCCAAGGAGTTGTTCCTTCCATTCCGTGCCTTCTGCACACGTAAAGATGTAGGTTCCATTACTATTATCCACACTACATCTTTTTGCCTAGAGTAATAAACACTTTAGGTTCTTGCCATGCATGCCATTAATGTGCAAAAGAAATTTATTATGATTTGCTGATAACCAGGAATATCTCTGCAACAGATACATTGTAATGAAGTCGTAATTGAGGACATGGATATTGGGAAAGGAGTAATTGATTATGTTACCAAATCTGCAAGTGAGGTTTTAGTTATTGGTTCACCTTCAAAGGGTGGCTTTATGAGGTGATTACATTTTGTTTCTAGACAGGGGGTTTTCAAGTATGAACAAAATTTGATATTGACTAAATCTTCATGCAGGCGGTTTAAAACTACTGACATGCCTAGTTTTGTGTCGAAAGGCGCACCTGAATTTTGCACTGTCTATGTCATTAACAAAGGAAAGATATCATCTGTGCGCACTTCTACAAAAGCAGCCCCTGCGAAGCCTCGCAACATGATGCAGAGTCAACCAAGCAATTTGTCTAGTAGACTCTCAGAATCACTACAACCCAGACGCAACCTGAACCCAAAAGGTATACTTTAGTATTCCTGGTGTCATCTGATTTTTTTACTTTATGCTCACCTGCTTTATCTTATCCATCCATAATAACAGCATCACCAGAGAGGAGTCCAGTTCTTCCCCGCAACTCATCTATTGATTCTGATTTTAGGTAACTAAATTCTGATACAGTTTGAGTACTAACCTGGTGGATACTCCAATGGTATTGCCTAGAAGCTTAACACTAATCAATAGGACTGACCTGATAATCACTGGAACAGGTCACCATTCACCAGACCTTTAGCTAACAAATCATACGACTCATCCCTGGCAGACACTGACATATCATATGTGAGTAGTGGAAGGCCAAGCACTGATCGAGCATTTCCCTTTTACAATGACAACCCTCGGATGTCAATTGGCTCAGACTATGAAAGCAGAAGCAGCTTTGCATCATCATACTCCTCAGGAAAGTCAGTAGATATGACTTACTCACACTTTGACTTCTCTAACTCACAGGAGGAGACGTCATGGTCATCACAGAGCGCGGTATGGACATCAAGTCCCAAAAGGGCCATACCTCTATAACAAGCTTAGGCATTCATCAATTAACACATGCCTTCATAACATGAACTTGTTTTTACCAGCTCGAAGATTTAGACACTCTGCATATTCACCAGGGTGTGTATGTGTGTCTAGAAAAAAGAAAAGCACATGTGTGTGTGTTAACGCTTGTTTGGATTTAACAGGAAGATGTGGAAGCTGAGATGAGAAGGCTCAAGTTGGAGCTCAAGCAAACAATTGACATGTACAGCACAGCTTGCAAGGAAGCACTTTCAGCAAATCAGAGGGTATTGAATGCAGACTTCCAACAAACAGACCTGCGAATTCCATAGATATTACTTTCAATACTGCTATATATTATATGTCCGCCCACACTAAAGTTATATTACTGTAATATTTTATTACAGGCTGTAGAGCTTCAGAGGTGGAAAATTGAGGAAGAACAAAGATTAGAGGAGGCACGGCTTGCTGAGGAAGCTGCACTGGCACTTGCGGAGGAAGAGAAAGCTAAGTGCAGGGCAGCATTGGAGGCTGCTGAAGCAGCTCAGAGGATAGCAGAACTTGAAGCACAAAAGAGGAGGAGTGCAGAAATGAAAGCTATGGTGGATGATGATGATGATGAGAATAATCCAACATCTTTACGAGGGAGAAATCTAAGTTACAGGCGTTACACAATTGAGGAAATCGAAACGGCGACGGAGTACTTTATAGAATCCCGCAAGATTGGGGAAGGAGGTTATGGGCCAGTATACAAAGGTAGCTTGGATCATACCCCGGTGGCAATAAAAGTTCTACGTCCAGATGCAGCTCAAGGACGGTCGCAGTTTCAGCAAGAGGTTGGAACTCTACAAACAATCTCTTTGGAAAGTAGTAAGTCTTTGGACGTATACTCATAGAAATGTACCTCTTACTGCAGATTGAAGTGCTAAGCTGCATTCGCCATCCAAACATGGTTCTCCTCCTTGGAGCATGCCCAGACTATGGTTGCCTAGTCTATGAGTATATGGCCAATGGAAGCCTGGAAGATCGACTCATGAAGCAAGGTAATACCCCAACTTTGTCTTGGCAAATACGATTCCGAATTGCTGCAGAGATTGCCACTGGCCTCCTGTTTCTCCACCAAACCAAGCCAGAACCCATTGTGCACCGTGACCTGAAACCAGACAACATTTTGCTTGACCGTAACTATGTTAGCAAGATTAGCGACGTGGGCTTGGCTAGACTAGTACCTCCATCAGTTGCAGACAGTGTCACTCAGTATCACATGACATCAACAGCTGGGACCTTCTGCTACATAGATCCAGAGTACCAGCAAACTGGAATGCTTGGAATTAAATCTGATATTTACTCATTTGGTATCATGCTGCTCCAAATAATCACTGCCAAGCCCCCAATGGGTTTGACTCATCATGTGGAACGGGCAATTGAGGATGGGAATCTTGAGGAAATGCTTGACCCAGGTGTTCCAGATTGGCCTCTTGATGAGGCCTTCAAGTTTGCCAAGTTATCTCTACAATGTGCACAACTGAGGAGAAAAGACAGACCAGATCTAGGTAATGTGATTTTACCTGAGCTAAACAGATTGAGAACCCTTGCTGAAGACAACATGCCAAACCTTATGTACATGGGAGCTTCACCATTTTAAACTTCTGCTTCAGTAACTCAGGTTAGCTGACAATAATTCATACAGATGAACCACCTTCAGTTTCTGTCAGCAAAGATATTTCATATAGCTAATAAAAACCTATTGTTTTTTGTTTTCTTCTAGGGCATTATAAGTAACCACAACTAACAGGATATCCAAGTTCAAGCGCTACTACATGATACTCGAATGAAAAAAGTATAAGGTATGGGCCAAGAAAAAAAAATGTGCACCAAATTGAACTGTATGAATTTAGAAATGGATATCATCACAAGTTTTTTTTACACCATGAAGTCTGCAGATTGAAGTAATGCGATATATACAAAGTAGAGCAAGGAGGCAAAACAATGAGCTAAAGTTTCTTCCTTGGGTATGTCGCAAAGTCATTTTCTTGTACTGCAATGAGCACTTCAGAATGTGCCCCATATAGCCCCGTGAATGTCCTCACCATTTTGTACTTTAAGAAAGCCATTGGAAAACTAAGACAGACTTTAGGTTCAAAGACATCACAGTAAGCACTTGTCACGAAAAGAATATAATCATTGGAGTACTTATCTTGCAACATCTGTATACATTTCAGCTTTGAAATATGTTTTATTCACTGGAGTTCTTATCTTGCAACTCAGGAATATATTTCTGCTTCGAAATATGTTTGTGTTTTTTTTTTCATTTTCAGTAAGACTATAATTATAAGAATAACAGTCAGGAATCAGTATAGCACTAAGAAACTTGAGACTTAACAGAAAGGAAATTTTATTCCAGAAAACAAAAATAACTAAATATATAAAGTACAGGGAACTTGAGGGAATTAAGGCCTTCCCTTATATATATACATAAAGTAGGGTACATGTAGAATATAGAAAAAGACCAAAATATTTTCACTTCTTTAGAGCTACTCATTCATAACTCACACAAAAAGAAAGGTATATTTTTCTGACAAGAAACGGTACTGAACTAAAGAAGGATATATGAGCAATACCTTGCAGTAGCCAGTGTCCATGAAGATGGTAGGTTTTAGAGTGTGAATCAACAATTGGGTTTCAGACACCGGATTTTAGTCTATCAAAAAAAAACAATGGGGTTTGAAGGACTAAGGATAGATGCAAGGTGTTCATCAAGAACCATACATACTATAGGAATTAGATATAAGATCTTGTCATAAAGTTTCCGTAGCTGGTCATAAAACTTTCTGCATATGAGTATGGAATCAATAATTCCAAAAAATCTGATTCCTCCGATGATGTTTCTTGAGATAAAGTGCAATTAGTTCCCTATAGGTCCATTTCTTCTTCCTGTCGAACTCCAAAAATGCCTCAGAGCTTGAATGAAAATCTCCTTTACCCAAGGCCTCAAAGACAATTGAATCTGTTAGTATCTGTGGAGACTCAGCCAAATTCATTTTGTCAAGGGCAAAGTTCAAATTTTTTCCAAGTCTTCTATCCAAGTATGCATCAACAACACAACCATAGGTCACAAGATCAGGAACAACATCTTCATGTTTCATATGCTCAAGGGTGAGATGGATATCCCAAAACAGCAACATTCTTGAAAAGGCCAGAGCACGGATATTAAATGTAGTAAGATCAGGATGGAATCCAGCGTCGACCATGCTTAAAAATTCTCTCTGCAAGCTTTTCATTTTAAAGTTAGCAGCATAAGAAAGGAGCAAGAGGTTCCATAACAGGTTTCCCACATCTTTCCGGCGAAGACCTACATTCCTTAGGAATTCACTCAATTTGTACAACTGCTCTTCCTTTATATATGCTAATGACATTGCTTTAATTCCTTCTCTGTCTATACGATGTCCAGACCTTTTAAGGCAACCATATGCAGTCTCCATTTCTGTGATAGAACCAAATATGCTATAATATCTAATAAATGCATTACCAGTGGAAGAGTCTACTGAATAACCCTTCAAAACCATTTTCTTCAATGTGCATTCCATCAATTCAAGTTGCCCTCCCTTCCCAAAGCAAGAAATAGCCAGTGAGTAAACTTCGGGTAGTAATTCAAAATTCCTTGAGCATAAGCCATCCAGAATTTCGATTACTTTATCAAAACATCTCATCTTTCCATAAGCATCAATTAATTGTGAGACTACTTTAATATTAGGCACAAAAGAACTATATAGCATTTCCTCCCAAATTGCATGTGCTTGGTGGGTAAAGCCATTATCCGCGTAACAAAGCATCAGAGCAGATAAAGTAGAATAGTTGGGCAGAAAACCTTCAGATTTAATTTCAAGTAAAACATCCTGAGCCAGATGAGGCATGCCTTTTACAGACAGCACTTGTATTAGGGATGCAAAGTCACTATAACCGTTCTTGGTATTCACATCTGTCCACTGTTTTATAATCTGTTCCAAGCAGACCCCAAAATATGAAGTTAGTATGGACAAACCCTGTTACGAAAATCTAAACTACTATAACCTTACAAGACACATTTATCGAAAATAGAAACTATGTAACGAGTCAAAGCAAGGAAAAGTCCAACCAATATACATTTATTCAAAAGTCTGTGCCCGATAAAAAACGCATACATTACACAAGTTGCATGCAAGATTTTTTTTGGCAAAGCTTGTATAAAAATCGCATTAGTTACGATAATCGAGTAATAGAGAATCTAGCAGCCTCAATAATCAGGTTGCTCCATTAAGTAGTGATGTTTTTGTCATTCAAAACCAATAAAAAGTTTCGCCCTGAGGCAAAAAAAATAGTAGTAACAATAAGTTGAAGGTTATAACAACAAAAAATACACTGAAGTAAGTGAGAAAATAATCATACACACTGAACCCCATATACCCAAAATCCAATTAACAAACCAGAAGTTATAACAAAAAATGCCAGCATCAGTTTCCAAATTAGCTTAAGCTGAGCAACAATTTCAAATTCTCACAGCACCAATCCTAAATTACACTAGAGCTCTCTGTTAACAAGAATTATAAACTAGTCAAACACAATTGATGGCTTATCCAACTCCACGAACGACCAAATTCAAGCAAGTAACAGTGAACTGAAACGCAAATCAAAACCATACAAATACGCAGTACCGAATTCGTGTGATTATGCGTATACCTTGCGCGCCAGAGCTCGGTTTCCAGAATCTCTGTGTAGAGAACAAATCCGAAAACGCTTCGGCTTGAGAGCAGCAGCGGTGCAGAGAGGGCTTTTCCATGCAAGAAGAGACATTTTGGGTTGAGATTGAAGTTGAGAAGCAAGCCTGTCCGAGATAATGGGGGAAATGTGAAGTCACATTAGCTTCTTTATTTTTCACCCAAATTTCAGTATGCAGAGAAAGCCCAATTCCATCATTTGTCTGCAAGTAGGCCCAATCTAAGCCCATGATTCTCTGGTTTCTAATTAAACTTGGGAGTTGTAAACCCCAACAATGGTTTTTTTTTCCTCTTTTTAGTATGTTGTTCGAGCCTCATCAAATTATAAAACAAAACACGAAAAACATGTCTTGTAATCTAAAATCAACTAGCATACATCTTACAGAAAACTACCTTCTAGATTGTATCAGGTAGAGTCATAATTGGTTACTTCAGTTTTTAGAGCTTATGTTTTTTGTGTTTATCACATTTACCAATACCAAACTTCAGTTATAGCTATATGATCAACGAATTGGAATTGTCTACGAGAGATATCCATTCTTGTAACTGGTTTTTTTGTCTGTGTTTCACCTTTTGACCAAAAATTAATATTTTTCTTTTTAACATTTCATTCGCTTATAAATCGATAACTCGTTTTGTATTCATGTTTTTAAGAATGATCGATTAACCATAACAGGGACATTCCAAAAATGGGAAATGCCACTTCCAATCTTAAAACAGGCACATGGTAATGGTATTAACTTCATGTGTTCAAAATTGGTGATAAAATAATGTCCGCTGGAGCTCATGATTGAAAGCTGCTACATGAAACCTTTCCTTAAATGGGTTTGGAAAGCAAGACTTGTGGCAATTGTACAGAAGAAGAGTGCGGGGCACTAGCTCTGGCCTACCCTTGTAGAGCAACCAAAACCATGTACTAACTTTTAGGACAAAAGTGAGACCACTCATTTTTATTAGGACCACCTAACCTTATAATAAGAGGTCTTTTACTTGTATGGTGTATAAGGCTCCATCATCAATCATCATCATATTGTCTCCACTGGGCCGCCCCTCTTTAACACCTATAAAGAGACATTGTCTATGGCATGTTTCGAGAACATTTGTTTGGTTCTAAGTTGTACAATATGTTCGTTTTATGGTTTATACATTTGGTTTGAAAGTTAGATGAATAAAAGTGACATAAATGTGCATAATATCTCGTGCACAACTATACATTTTTTTGTTTACATACGAGAGAGATGTACTATCATAAGAAAGACAACATACTAAGAGAAACAAGTTCAGTTAAGTCTTTTGAATCGTTCAGAAAATCATACCATAGAGATGAGTTACAATCATTTAGAAAGCCCGAACATCATGGAACAAATAAAATAATGTCAATGCTGACAAACAATAAATAACAAAACAAAAATGTCAATTCATTCTGTGAAGAGTTTGCCAACACCTAGTTGTTATATCGATCATGGTTACTGGGGCAGTTGTAGGAAAATAAGAAGTAAGGTTTGGATGATCCTGTAGAACAACTTGGTATCCTCATCTGGACTATCCAGA
>JAYMTN010003104.1:0-10272 GCA_036897425.1 Erodium trifolium
TTTCATGACAGCCCATTTATTGATGATGGAGAGCAATGATGCTGAAATGCAGTATCCAGCAGCTACACCGTAAACAGAGACATGCCGAAGCAAGGTATTATACAAGGATGCCGGTGGGTCGCCAGCAGGAGCTTGAACATCTATTTGGGTCACACCTTTAGGATTCTCCACGTCCTTAGACATCTAAAAGATAACCAAATAAATTTTAATCACCATCCAAGGGACATAAGACTACAAAATCATACGCTAAGCATAAGAAGTTATACAAAACTAATATTGAAAATTTGTTTGGTCATATCCTTTAGAATGTGTTCTAAGCTGAACAAAAACATTCAAATTTTTACGTATACTGATTCCAGAACAATATGTACACCAGGTATCGAATGGAAGCATGTTATTAACAAACTTGAGGCCTCAAAGGAAACTGTTTGGTATAATCTATTCAATGCTTCAAAATTTTCACATTAGATCAATACTACCATTGATATAGTTAGTAGCTACAGCCAAAAAGGAGCTACAACTGAAGGCTAATTATTCCTGTTTTCTACAAGACCTACACTCAAATTCAGTTAAATCTCTCCTTGACTGAAGATGGCTATACTTTCAACTAGTGGCAAATTGAAATTATTGCGACCATACTTGTTAATTACGAATGAAAAATATAGGGAACCAACATTATAACTCCAACTTTGAGGTGTGTTAACTTCATAAAAGTCCACTCAGGCTCAAGTATTAGTTTGATTTAACTTCTGGGTTTTGCAACAAAACTATGAACAATAAGCAAAGACCAAAACATACCCAAATTCGGGAAAATGTCGCTGAAAAGCTAAGGGGACGATAGATGGCAAAAGAGACGATAAGTCCAGAAACTTGTTGGGATTACAGATAAACTGCTAAACCATTTACAAACAAAAACAGTAACTCATTGTAAGATCAAAGATGAGAAACAACGAAGCATTATCTAGATTCGGACATGGGCTGTTAATCGCTATAACGCACAATTGACAGAACTGGGTCACTTCACGAGTAAAGGAATGCGAGAGGGAGAAGAATGGACAGGACGAGAGCATCGATTGAGCTTACCTGAATTTGGTGTAGAGATTTCCGGCCAGATCCGATTGCGAAGGAGACGGATCTGAGATTCCGAGCTGGGTTTTGTCGGCGAAGCAAGCAAGCAGAGTGAGAGAAAGAAAGGGACAAAACGATTGCGTACGGCTGGCTGCAGATTATTGGGTTAAGTTATGCCAGCAATTAAAATTAACAAATTTTATTTATATATTATAAATAGGAAACTGTATTTTCTGAAAACTATAGGTCCAAACTGAAATTTCTGAGAACTTTAGACCCAAACTGTAATTTATAAAATTGTATGTCTAAAAGACTAAAACTATATTTCTGGAAGTACTAGGGTCAAAATTGAAATGTTATTGTTGACAAACTTTTGTGTAACCCTAATTTCTTCAAATTCCAAAGTAAATTGCAATTCTTGACGATATTGAAATCATATTTCAATCAAACCACATCCTTAAAATACTATTGGAAGGCTCGGAACCAACGTGTGTGGAACCAGACAGTCATTAGCGCTGATAGTATGTGGCAGTTAGCTCATACTTATTTACAAGAATGGGCGGACGTTCGGGTAAAGGAGGAAATTGTCTAAGGGCTAGGCGTTGGTCAAGGACCAGGCATAAACCGGAAGTGGGTTAGGCCAGTGCAAGGGGAGGTCAAAGTTAACACAGATGGAGCGGTACTGGCAAATGGCCTGGGTGGGGGCGGTATGGTATGTCGGGATCACTCTGGAATGGCACTGCAAAATGTATTGTTTATTCGGGTCAACAAGATCCCGAGGTGATCGAGACTATGACCATCTCGGAACCCCTGACTTGGATCTATGAGGGCGGCTGAGTTCAGGGTGTGGTGGAGTCAGACTATTTAGGGGTGGTTAATGCAATTAATGGAAGTGAAGTAATGATTTCGCCTCTTGGTTTACTAGTGTTTAATTGCAGGGCAAACCTAAAGGCCTTACCTAGGTTTTCCTTGCATTATGTTCATAGAGAGGCAAATTGGGTAGCACATATGTTAGCTAGAAATGCTGATAATTGGAATGTAATTGATTGAGAGATAACCTCGATTCGGGGTGAACTTCTTGTAACCTTAAATGGCGATTTAGCTGATTAATGAAACATTCAATTTTAACTCAAAAAAATACTATTCAATATAAATTATTATTATTATTTTACCGGAAGAAAGAAAATTGGAAAATCTTAAGCTAATTTAGCTTATTTATATACCTCAAGGAGATAAAAAAGAGTTCATAAATCACTATACCAACTCAAATGGAAATATAATAATTAAGGTTAAACATATAACAATGTCATTTGCAAGTAAAAAAATAAATATTTGTTGTTACGTTAGTTTCACGATTAGGGACTGGCAGGAAACACTGGTGTTGTATTGTGTGCGTTTCGTTGATACTAAGGTTTTATGTCGTTTTGACATGATCGTGTTTCTTACAGAGGTTTGGAGAATTGTTGCATGGTGCTCCAGTGGTTCACGAGGTGGGGTAGGGGAGCTCATGAAACTACTGTAAGAAAGAAAAAGGTTGGAATGCAAGTCTTCAAAGAGATTTGTGGCTATTGGAGCCGATCAATCACGTAGAGACGTTGGGAGGCAGGTTGTCCGACAATGTCTTTGGGGATCAAGTGGGATGAGGTATTTCAAAGCCGATAAAAAAAAAAAGAAGAGGTATTTCAAGTAGGTGATTATATTGTAGAAAAAAGTTGGAAGGCTTGAATAAGGGGGGCTAGGACTCGGACAAGTGGTACAACCTAGAAGCGAACGTCTGGGGCATGACGAACCACTCATTTTATGTCATATAAGCGATGTACTAACTATCAAGCTAGGATTGCGAAACAATCTCGTCGGGACCTATGAGCGTGCCCGCTCAAAGTGAGTTGGGTTCAGGGAGTCCTCACATTTCGTACGGATCGGAGCCAACTTTGACATACTCCCCGGGATTATACTACTACTTAGGAAAAATATTACATGGTCGACTAACTAGAGTTCAAGGTATCTAATCGGCCATACTCTTAAATTTCTTGCTCAACCCAATTGTAGAGGACATCATACCTAAGAAAACCTCCTGATTGTTATGTGGTTGTTTTAACAAAGATTCTGTATATTTTCAAGTATATTAAACTCGATTTGTTTGGACACTCGACGAATGGATTTTTCACTTGAAAGGTCAAATGTTACGAGTCAGATTCAGGTTTTCAATTAGCTTTGCTCTACATTTGGTCCTAGTTTTTACTAAAGTAATCTTAAGATGATTTTCAGGAACAGACATGCATTACAACAAGAAACTTCACATACTATAAACAGAATTAGTTAATAACTGATACCAGAAATACAACATTACAAGAGCTATTACGGATGCTAGTATGGCTATCCTTCCTAACTTAGCCGCCACGCTAACTACCCAAATTCGAAACCCATACTTAACACGAATTACCGCATAATTAAACTACCCGTTAAACCCGTGCAACGGCAGCGTCAGCTGATCGAGCAGCCCCGTGACCGGCGTCGCGAGCTTCGGCTCGTACGCGTACCCATGCAGCTCCCCTTCTCCGCCGCCAACATACGGGCACGGCGGGACCCACTGCCACCTCTTCCTATTCATATCGAACAGCAACGACCTGTCGGCGGCTCCCCGGACCATGATGACGATGAACTCGCCGTGGCCGACGCAGTCGAACCCGGCCCCACCCTCCATCTCCGCGAACTGCACGTACAGCGGCTGCGGCATCCGCTCGATCTCCGCCCACGCGGTCCCACACCCCTGTAGGGCCCACAGCCTCAGGCTCCTCGGCACGTTCAGCTTGCTCTTCTCCACCGCCGCCACCAGCACCAGCTTCCCCCTGCTCTCCAGCAAGCTCGGCGACCTCAGGAACCGCCGCATCGGCGCCTGGATCTTGCTCCAGGTGTTCGACGAAATGTCCAGAGCCAAAATGCTGAAGGGGCTGTAATTCATCGCGTAGAACCTCCCCTGCACGTGCACCATCCGGCCCGATTCCAGGTTGCAGAGCCGCGGTAACGGCGAGCTCGTCCCCCAGATGGAGTAGAACCCGCCGGCGGCGACGTGGAAGCTCTCGGCGGAGAGATTCTTGACGGCGTACGGCGAAATCAGGTCGTCCCCTGCCACCGCCACGTCGATCGACGAATTGGTAACCGAAACCCCAATCGACGGGAAGAGGCGGGGCCTGAGGGTTTGGGGCAATTGGGTGAAAGACCCCACAATTGGGTTACAGAGAATCAAGCTCTTCGGCCCAGCACCGTCGGAGACCCAACAGAGCAACCCGCCGGAGGCGGAAGCAGGGGAAAACCCCGGCGGCACCAGGGGGAACGACATTCGGTACCAAACCATCTCCTCCGGGTCGAACAAGTAGCCCTCGCAATTGGGTCGGTACTCATTTCCTCCATTGTTGTTCCCATAGATGTAACTCTTCGGACTCCGGTGCCGGAAGAAGAGGAACCAATGCCGGCGAGGAGACACCTGGAGGTACAATTCCAGGAACCGGTCGGAGAATATCAGCCCGTACCACCTCTTGCACACAGACCTCGCCCGGAAGAACGCCGGAGGCGGGAGGAAGGCGACGACCTGGTCGATCAGCCTCGCCGGAAGCTTGCTCCATATCCTGCTATCCATCCACGAATCCCCAACAACATGATCATTAACAGTGGCCGGAGCAGCACCGGCGAAGACATAAGAAAAGGGTAAAGCCATAGTTGTGTTAAAACTAAAACCTTCCATACCCATACCCATCCCCATCTCCATGTTCATATTTATATAAAAAAACAAACCCGGATCGGTTTAATTTAAGGACCAAGGTTTTGTGGGTTTTAGTGCTGGTAAGCTGAAATTGAGGAGGGTGAGCTCAACAGTCACCTGACGAGGGGTTATGGAGGAGACAAGGACGAGGAAGGAGTTAATGTAGGAACAAGGTTGGTGTCTGGTCTGGATATGGTGGTTCGTTGGTGGGTTATTGGGGTGTTTGGGGGCTGGGGACAGGTGTTTGTATGGGGAGGATGTGTGGGTGTAACTGTTGGTCACTTTTGTTGTGCCTTGATGTCTCTTAAGTGATGGATCATCTATCATTTCAGTGTTTTCTTGTCAATGGCCGAGGAAGGAATAGGACAGAGGTAGCAGAGGGACTGTAAGAAAGTTGCAGCGATGACAATGAGTATTTGTGTATTGTTGCAGCACAGCACTGATTGTTCAGACAACACGACACAAAGACCTGATCTCCTACTCTATGTAATAAGTTAACAACTCAAAACTCATGCTTCTAATTAGGAAACTATGTGATAGTATCAATATATTTTATGTCAAATCAGAGATAGAGTATAGATAACAAGGACGGGGAACGTAAATATATGGATTGAATCGATTATTTATGATTTTAAAGATTTGTCGTGTTTAAACCAAATCATCATCTAGATATGTAAGTCATTTATATTTTACCAACACAAATTGCCGAGGAAGCAAAAACTTTATCAATAAAAGTAAAAAGAAAATTTGTAAATCACTTTCCAAGAACATATAACAATGGGTTGAGTATATGCAGTCTAAGGTTGAAAAGGAGGCCGAAAGCAATTTGACGAAAAATAGAAAAAAAAACAGCTTTTAGCTTCCGTTTGTGCTTAGCTAACGTCGGTGTTTTTATTCAATTGATACGAAAAGTGAGAAAAATGAAGCAAAAAACTCTTGTTTTTCCTCTCAGTCTCTTGACGGCAAAAATACTTTTTTTTTTATCAGCAAATTTTTATAGACTTAGTCTTCAGAAAGAAGACTAAAGTCGAGGGAAACCCTCAATGAAAATTTATTATTAATTTATTCTTTCAGCCTCTTGACTGCATATGCTTTTAGTTCCTCTTTCTATCTCCTCAAAACTAGAGATGGAACAATTAGGGTTTTGTGTGAAACTAGTGTCATCACCACACCCCCTTTTGCTCCTTGTCCTCTATTGTCCTCCTCCCATTTCTCTCCACTGTTCCTCCCATCTATCTCTTCGGAGCACCACAACTTGTGCCTCCTAACCCACATATCGATCAGGTGGACGACGGTCTCGTAGCACTCAAAGGGAAAATGAGGTTGGTCTGGTTGGATGAGGACGATGACGACAAGGCTATCATCGTGCCGATGGGAGCAGTCTCGAAAATGGATGACACTCGATATTGTTACGCCCTACCACCCGATTGCTCTCCCAAAAACACTACAAGGCGAGGTATGGGAAGCAACATCACTAAGAGATACGAGTCTTAGGGCCGGGTGTGAGACAGTGAGCTGGAGGACTCTTCTACACCATATTTGGCTTTAGGTCCCCTTGCTCACCCTCCACAGGGCGGCACACCACTTACTGTTCCGGAGAAAAAAAACTACCCCCAGTACTCGTGACGGACTCCATTATAAGTATTGTGGCTAATAATAGCCATCCATGAACTCTATGAGTTGTTACTTAGTTGGAGGATTAATAGGAGATTAACTCCATATATCTCTCCTTTATCATGTATATATAGGAGCATTGTTTATCAATAAAATACATAACTTGATTTAATTCTCTATAACAAGTACAACCACCTGACTGATTGGTTCATTACACTTGCCAACTCCTCATCCATAAAATAACAATACATATAAAGTTACTTTTATATTTATTCCATTCTCGTTTACTAACATACTTAAAAGTCTAATGAAAAATACTGTATTTTCCCCATAAAAATCTTAAAGAGTATTGGAAGAAGGTTAATTTCATCATTTTAAAAATAAAACAACAAAAAAAGATAAGAGTAATAACCTGCAAATATATATTTTTTGTTTTGCATAAAATTAATGTCGGTAAGTTGAAGCTACTCTCTAATGTTGTGCATAAGAGGTCCACGACCCCAGCCCATCCGGGGCTCATGGACCTTAAACCATGGGGTTTCGGTTTTGGGCCAAGGATAAAACCGGATAACAGCGGGCCAGGCCCAAAACACTTATAACAGAAAAGTTGGAGGTACATTGAAGCTTGTGAAGACGAATCAGCCACCACGAGCTTCCCTCCTCGTGGCATCGTGCAGGAGCTCAATATCGACTCCTTCAGGTGGCAACTGCACATATCTCACCACCGATCCCCTGATGAAACAGTTCCTCACTGAAAGCTGAAAGCAAAGCGAAATGGAATTAGCAATGCAACAAGTATCGAAACAGACATATATTAACGATCAAGTGCATTCATAGAGAAAAATCGAAAATAGTCATATCGTCAATCAAGTTCCACTCTAAAAAAATCCGTATATCTTCCCTAGAACTCAGGTCAACTATTTTTCATATACAAGTCTAAAGTGTGCATGAAAATTTGTACTCATAGTTCTATGAGTAGCATGGACACAAAATACAATTCAATTTCACAGAACATGAATTAAAATGAGTTCGGAACTATCTTATTTTACTAAACTATAGCTATTTTTTGTCTTTAATATATGTATCATATATTAATATATTTATTATCATGCTACATTGTTGGGTGATGGATACAATCAATGACACGATACCCTGACTGAAACATTTAAGATTCTCCTAAACTTGAGAACCTACAATGGCTAGGATAACATTATGGGTAACTTTATTAACACACTTCCGGCGACTGCACACGGTGAATGAGAGGGGTTATCAGTAAGTAACACACTTCAGCTTTTGTTATTCGTCAAAAAACCATGGATTCCGTCCATTCTTTTTTCCATAAAACCACTGATAAATGAGAAAGGTGACATTGCGTTCCTAATAAAACCATCACCTATTCGGCGTGAATCCAGGGTTTTTGATTAATAATGAAAGATAATAGTGTGTTACTGATAACCCCTCACCTTTTGGGGGGTGTTTTTGAGAATCAAAGTCGTCGAGGAGGTGTAAATCACGTTTTCCCTAACATCTACACTAACCAACACTAATAGTTATAACAATTTATCAACTCTGGTTCTTGTGATCCCATAGAAGTATAGAACCATTATGAGATAGCTTAATAATGTATAACAAAACCAGTTCATTTGTAACTATCTTGATCATCCATGAAGTTGGATTTGATCAAGACCTCGAGTTAAGTCATTGCATGAAAATAAAGACCAGCAACAGGTACAAAGTAAAGACCGGTAAATATACAAGAGTTTATATCAACAAGAGAAAAATGCATATTATATGTGTTCAAGCTGATTAAGTAAATGGCATCTCCCTCTACAATTTGGACTAAACCACTACAAATACAGAACGCATAACAAGAATTTTCAAATTAAGCCTATCAATTGAACATGGAACACACACAACCCCCTACAAGAACTAACAAAATCTCATCAAGACATGAAGCAAATACCAACATAAGTTAGGCCAAGAGGTAAGGAGCTCGCTTCTACATAAGTGAGGTCCTGAGTTCAAATCTCGGGACGTACAAATAGGGTAGGAATTAGGACAGTGGCTGACAGACAAAGACGCAAAACATGAAATTAAAACTCAGAAAAAGAAAAGCGAAGGTATCAAAGTGAAAAAGGTAACAAATCCAACATAGAACACCCATCAATCTGAAGCAGACTAAACCCTTATAAGTGGACCCCCAAATTCTCACATTGCACTAAACCCTTTCATTTCATAGCCAACAAGCAAGGGCATAGAAACACTCAGCCCAAATACCCATTTTACACTCACAATCACTCAAATAATCCAGAAAGCAAGCACAAAGTATATGATTGTAAAGCAAAGAATCCAATTATTTCTACAAACTAAGAAACCCTAATTCTACAAAACACATGCACAATGAATCAATGAAACCCTAATCAAGTTCAGGGGATTAGGGGAAAAGGAGATACCATATGAGGGTACTTGTCCTGATCAACAACCCTAGTGTTCTCGAGCTTGATGTTGAGGTACTGATCAACAGAGTGGAGGGTACCCCTGATAGCCAAATCGTTCTTAAGCTCCACAGTCACTTCTCTGCCCACCAAATCCTTGAAATACGAGAAGAACAACTGCACAAACAAAACCCAGATAAGAAATAGATAGAAGAGGATACTCGACCATGAAAGGGTCTACAGAATCGGTGAGAAACAACTACGAAGCGATGAAAGGCTTCACATGACACGAGAAAATCATACAAAAAAAAAGTAGTGCAGAGAACATAAAGCCCATGAAGAAGGAGATGAATGAAGAAACTGAAATGGAAGAGAGGAGCGAATATTTACCATTTTCGCGAGCGATGAAGAGCCTCTCCGTTCTCAGTTTTGGTGGCTCTGCAAATCCAAGTCGAAGCTCGAGAGGAGTCGAGAGTGAAAGAGGATGCATACTTTTATTTTATATATGGAATGAAATTTCGAAATGGCCTTGTACTGGAGTTGTTTGGATACAAGAAGATAATGGACTAATCAAGGTTGAATTGGAAATCTCGAATTCAGAAATAAAATAAATCAATAAGACACACACATTCCAACATAAAAATAAAGAATTCGTTTTTTTTGTTTGAACTTTTTGTTTTGAAGCAAACGTAACATTGAAAGAGATAATAAACCCATAATTCAAGGGTTTCGTAAGATGATTGAAAGACAATACAAGGAACATAAATATTCTGAAAGCATTCGGTGGATAATTGGGTATAGGGTTTGGTTTGCATGTCTTTAATGATCTGGTTCGATACAGATGGATTTATCTCCTGTCCGGATTTATAGCCTCAGATGTTCTCCCTCGGGTAGCTATGATGGGCCCATAAATGTGGAGTATGGTAAAAAAGCGCCTAACGTGACAAAATGGGTGGTGTCGGTACCACCCTGGGTTGGTAACTAGGGGTTACCAACCCAAACACTTAACCATAGGTTCTCATTTCGTTTGTTGCACCAATTTTCCATAACGAACCTGACCGCGTCGATAACAATCTCTTAATTAGTGAACCCTTAAGGCTTGTCTGATATAAAAAACCACCTAACAATTCCAATCATCGTGAAGGAGCTTGATGACGCGAACCCATAATGAAATCCAAACAACCCTCGTGAACTCTATTTTCAACGAGAAATTAGGTCTTGGCTCCACCACCGCAAAAAAGGGAACCGCATATCAGGCTCGCGATCTCGTCGTGGTCCTGATACTGGTATACCCTATTTTCAGCGTAAGATTTGTGTCCCCTCTTTACCCCTTTATCGTTATTTTTTTGATATTCATATGTTTCCTTCCACTTTCTTGCCCATCGCTGTAGTCCT
>JAYMTN010003105.1:0-10271 GCA_036897425.1 Erodium trifolium
ATCCATCTAACAAATAATAGATATTTAAAATGCATTTATGTACCTCATCACAAGCATGCAATTCTGCCTGTCTTCTCTGCAATTCCTCTCGTTGTTCTGTGAAATTCACGTACTGGTCAAGCGCATTTTTGTTTACATGGCTGAACTGTTGCAGCTGCTCGTTGCACCTGTGAACCATTTTATGCAACTCTTTGATGTTCCTCCGCTTATGCCTAAAATGTTCAATTACAAAATATCAAATCTCCACTAATTAGAATGAGTATGTACAGGGCAGATACAAAGTTGGCTGGATGACTAGTCAATCTTACAAATTTCGTTAGGAAAGATGACGGGCGTAACACAAGAATCATTACATGTGTAATAACAAAATATGCTCATAAGACCATCTCTAACATAATAATTTTGACAACTTAGTTTAACAACAGAATAGTGGCCCCTGTCATGCTGGCATGTCTTGAAGCAGTTTCTCCAATATGGGAAGAGCAAACTATATTCGGTATAGAAGATAGGAAGTTGGGACTTGGTAGCGTGGAGAGTTGAAGACCACAACAGCTTTTCAGGAACAAAAAATGATACTTCAAAAATGTACTTTTGAAGTGGCAATCTCCACACCAGTAATCTTGCACCATAAAGCAGGAGTTGGAATATAGAATTAATAACTTCATCATATTTTATTGCCCCTATTAAATACAATATTTACAGGGATATAATAGCATCTGGTCCAAAGACAGTAGACACCATAATTAGTATTTTATCCTTGTTTTAAACTTCAATAGGATACCGCAGACTTTTAAATTAATCAATGGGAGAAACTAGCAATCGTGGTCAAAATTATCGTACATTTCAAGGTACTTAATATAACTTATTATGGATAGAAGAAAGCAGAGAGTCTAAAAATTAGAAAGAAGCAGTACGTGTCAAAAGCATCTGATGATAATGGACCCAAGTCTCTGATTTTCTTGGAGTACTCTTCTTGTTTAGCAAGAAGGCTGTTCCTTTTGCTTAATAGTTGTTCAAGTTCTTTTGCTTCATCCTGAAGTGTCCTCTCATAATTGTCTTCCAAAGTCTGCATGCAAAAGAACCATATAAGCAGCAGTTACTAACAGTTACAACCATTATCCAACCCATGAAAGAGGATCACCTTCGATTTATTCTTATCATCCTTGATTTTCCTGATTTGCTTTGAATGATCACCAATAGCATCGGAAAGACCTGTAAAAAATAAAAGAACCACAGTTTGGCATTTAGGGTTTCCTTATTGGTTACGAACAGTGAACTACCCTGAAGTATTGGTCACTATTGGAGGCATGTAAATGATCTGCGACCAATTCATAGGACATGTAAATGATATGTGATCTATTCATAAAAGGTATGTAAATGACCTGTGACAAACTTAGGGTAGCTGGTTTAACACTTTTAAACTTTGGGTAGTTTACTGTTCGTGACCAATACTTCAGGGTAAGTTTTTACATTTAACCCTTCTTTATATTGAAACTCAACTGAAAAAAATGTGAAGCTCTTACTTTTGAGTTGCTGAGTTGCATCTTTAACTAATGAGTCAGCCTCATCAAGTTCCTGCTTTTTTATTTCAACTTCACCATGCGACATGTCAGTGTCGGCAGATGAAATTATGGCTTCCAACTCATGCTTCCGACGCCTCAGGTTAGTTGTTAGATTTGTCTCAAGCTCTGCTTTTCTCGTTTCAGTCTGAGTTGAAAATGGGTGTAAATGGGGACACCAATGCACATGCAAAACCCTTACAAAGTATATTTATTTCTCACTGAAAGCTAACCTCAATGCGATCAGTCCTACAGACTATAAGCTTCTCTTTAAGTTCAGTTATTTCCGGATTCAAGCGAGATAGAAGATCTTTTTCCTGAGGCGTTAAATGATCAATGAGCTCTGTGCCCATTTCAGCTTGTTTCATGGCCATACTGGCTCTAAGCTGATCGATTTGAGTACGAACATCCGCACATGACTTTTCCTGAAAATAGAGAGACTCCGAATGGGCTAACCAGACATAATAACACATAAATAGCAAAGCATGCTTACCCATGCACTACAGGAAGGCATATAAAGCAACTGTAATGTTTTAGAATACCTTCTTTTCAAGTGCTTTTAAAATGGACTTCTTCTGCTTCTCTGCATTATAAATATCCTGCTGAAGTTGTTCCAGTTTCGATTTATCGTGAGACTCCTTGGCATCAATTTTTTGCTGCTCCGAAACCAGTTCTGTAATATTCTGGTCTATCTGTGAGGCAAATTAAGTAAAAACAAATGCAATATATTCTGCAGAACAGAAAATTGCAAATTAAGATAGCATGACGTTATATGCAACATCCAAATCAAGATACATGCAGAAGTAAACAATTGAAATTGCCAGTAAACAAGGATATTTTGAAGCATAGTTCTAATCTGTTCAAGCTCATGTTCCTTCTGCTCGATAGATTTTGTGTTTTCCCGAATTATATTCATAAACTTCAACCTTGACCGCCTGTGATCATAAAAACCCCCAGTCATACCACCCTTCTTGCTTACTTGATCACCTGTTTTGGGGTCAAGTTCAAATTAATATTGCATTCAAGGCATATAACACAGCTATCATACAAGTGATGGATTTTCTATGCTAACCTTCCAAAGTTATACAGTCCAGACCATCTGTTCGAGCAACCCTTGTAGCCACATCCAAATCTCGGCAGATCACTGTTCTAGCAAATACCTACACATACAGTGAATTTAATAATGATAGTAGAAAAGGTTCAAGTTCAGAATGATAATGCTAGTAGCTTATAATTCAGTGATGTTGGAGTTACAAACTTTGCATATTGTAGAAAAGATCTTTAATTTCCAAAATAATACAAGAAACCCCACTAGCTACTAATTTCCGGTAACTATCCAACGAGCATTAGCACGGGTAGCCACTCAGTCAAAATCTGAAAGGAGAGTTCTTGAGATTGACTCCACTATATTACACCCCTTTTACCCCAATAAAAAACAATACTAATTAAAACAAGCAAACCCCACCATCAAGAAGAAAATTACTCCTATTTGACTCTATACAACAAAGCACGACAGCAATCAGTAAGAAAGACACGTTCTTGCAAGAAACAAAAAGAAAGCTGTATTCACCTGTCCAAATGCTGGAGTAAAATTGGGAGAAAACTTCAGTTTCTTTAAAAGAGGTATCACATCAGAACTCTGTGGATATGTAATATTTGGAGCCTTTACCCTGTTAAGTGGTATAAATGTAACCCGCCCACCTTTCAAAGCATTAAGGTGTCTAATTATCTTGGTTGATATCTCATCATTATCAACCACCACATGAAATAAGCTGTCCATAAGATAAGAGATGATAAAGGAAGTTATTGAAGAACATAAGGCATATAATACTAAGGGAAACAAACTATTAGCCATGCCAGTTCATACTCCCACAATGGCCGGCACTAAAAATGAATACCGAGAAGGAATATTGTATACACCTGTTTCCAGCAGTAACTTCAACAGCAGTGAAAAACTTGTCATCGCATTCAAGCAACTCAATAATTGGACCAGAAACGCCGGAAATTTTGTACTCCTTAATGATTTTCCTAACAGAAGTCAGCCCTCTCCTCACATCCTGAGACCATTGCAAAATGAAGAGAAAGAAGTGAGATTTATATGTAGCCTCGCCTAGTATGTTTCATATTCGAGACTACACATGAGATTACACAGAAGAGATAAAACAAGATTGAGCTGAATGACTCAAGAAAGCTAAAACATTTGGAAGGACAATTCCAATAAACGAGAGAAATATGATAGCACCATCAAAATAATCTAAACACTAGTATACTCATGCGGTTAATATTGTCCAATAAAGTACGAGTACGTATGATCCAAGTGTTAAATTGTATAAGAACAATTAGAGCATCCACAGGTAAATAAGTCATGATCTTTTCAAAGTGACTATCAATGTTTCTCTTTGCATTTTGACAGATAAGCTTGGTGGATAATAAGACAGCAATGGAAAAAATTTACTCACACCGGGAGTTGCACGATCCAATCTCTCCTCTGCCTCGTCGACTTTTGTCGTCAGCTCATCAATTTCAGCAGATAGTTCATTTTCCTTTGCCCATAAAGATCTATAACAACATACAGTCTGTTATTTGAGATATATGTGTGTATATTAAGAAGAATCTACGACCAAAGGTGCATAAAGACTAATACTTGCGCTCATCCTGCAGCTTATCTCTTTTTGCTTTGTAAATTTTTAACCCTTTGTGTGACAGCGAGATGAGAGACTCTGAAGTTGCAATCTCATTTTTGCAACTTTCAACGCAAGTATCGCGTCTATTAATCTCCTCCTTAAGCTGATTAATTTCATCCTGAAGTTTTTGCTCCTGAGACATAAAGTAAGCATTGTAAACTAAAGCTGCAAATAAAGGAACTTGCAACTTATATCAACAACACAAAATAAGAGAACTAGAAATGAACTAAGACACAAACTTACTTGCGTGAAATTTGAAGAAAGGATCCGCTCAAGATCATCAATTTCCTTCTGAAGCCATTTGTCACGAGCAGCTTTATTAGAAAACTGGGTGGCACGACCTTGTTTTTGATAGAAAATGCTAAGCTGCTTCTCACGCTCCATTATCCTAATCATACCTAAGGTGTTAAAATGCATTTAGTTATAACCTTCAGTTAAATTTTACAAGACATACCCTTTAGTTATCTCCTTCTCCTGCATGACTTGTGTATCATACAAAGGACTGATTTTGTCAAACTCTTCCATCGAGTCGTGTATTTCTTTCTCTAGAACCCGTAACTGTTCTTTCGCTTCCTCCTGAAATACAGCAAATCAAAACCTGCACATATTGAGCCTGAATGTATTTTTATACTGTAAATTGTTGGTTTAATACCTTGGCTCGGATATTTCTAGACAACTTTTCTTTTAGTTCTTGGACATCAAGCACAAGCTTTGTATGTTTCTTCAATGCTTCAGTTCGCCTCTTTTCCTCTGCTTCCTTCTCTTTGGTCAATGTTTGGACTTCTTTAGTTACATCTTTCAATGTGTCCAAGTCCTTAGACTTGTCATGCACACTGTTATACATCCTTGTTGATGTTTCCGAAACCTTTGTCCGTGCCTCTTCCACCTGAATCCAAGAGAACAGTATATATCACTGATAATCAAATACAATGTCAACGCCCACGAAATACAGCTTCAGTATATACCTCTACAAGTTTCTGCCGAGCATCATCAAGTTTCTTGTCATAAATGGTGTATTCAAGAGATTTGCGCTGTTTGTCCAGCTGCTGATACTTTCTTAGTTCCTCTTTTTCTTCATCTACTTCTTTTAATCTCTTATCCAAGTACTGAACATCTTGAATTATCCGCTTTCTTTTTCTACCTGATGAATTGAACGCATAACATGCACAAAATGCATCAAACAAACTGACTCAACTATGATTCATAAACCACTGACATACAAGACACATGTACTTGCCAGTTCCTCGCATGATTTTTAAACTGTCTCCGCGCCTTTCCTCATAAACTCGAGTACCACCAATTTCTTTTAACAAGTCCAGACGCTCAGAGTCTTTCATCAGTGTCAATGATGCTATCTGTAAAACAAGTCCAGAAATGAATAAGAACAATAACAAAATACATATTAATGGAATAAAAATAGTCAATAAATACAAGGAATCTACCTTCCCTTGCTGCACAACATAGTAAGGATTGGAACGAGAAAACCCAGCAATTTCTAATAAACTCATAACTTCTGTTTCCCTGCATATTATGTTACCATACATTCAATATTAGAGGTTAAGATGATGATACATAAAACAAAAGGCATATTAAGGAAATTAACTTCTTTTTCTAAAAAATGAATAACACTCACGCGATGTGCTTTCCATCTAAGAAATATTCATCCTTCTTCAAACCAATAGTACGGCGCAACCGAACTTCCTCCTTGTCAACCTATCGGAGGTTGCAGAAGCAAGCAAAAATGTAAGAAAGCAAAGAAAACAGAATACAAGAGCTTCTGTTAGAATTAATGAAATTCAAACCATAATCTCGTCCTCTCATTAGTACTCCAACTACTTCAGGACACAAGGGATGCTTGTCACTGTTGGGTGCCTAAGTTGCCACAGTGACCTTACAACATCACCCATGATAAGGTTAGGAGAAACAGAATGTTTGGCTCATATAATCTTTGATAAGAGATTGGTGATCACAGCCAATGGATATCACATGATATTCAAAACAAAAGGGTAAATATGTATCAATGGCACCCTAAATTGAATAAATTTGATCTATTTATCTAATTGAACCAAACTGCCAATCAATGTCAAAGGAAGCAAATAAACACCAAAAAAAGTATCCTAAACGGGGCCAAATATATAATACTTAAGTCTCTTTTGCAAACAAACATTATGTCTTCCTTGTATTTTGGCGGTATTAAATGATAGCTTAATAGCAATCGGGGTTCAGGGGGAAAACACCATCTCAAATAACTTCCATAATAATCCTTTTCAAGAATAAAAGTTTGAATGCATATGAAGCAAGAAAATAGCTTAATATATAAAGAGAAATAAAATGTCTTTCATTGGTTTATAGAAATCAGTTACTCTCTTCCCTTCTAGCGAACATATATGTGCATATATGTATTTACATAGTATAGGTTATGATAGTTACCGGGATGCGATTATCAGAGTTATCAAATACAATCTCCACAAAAGCAGATAAAACTTGATGCCCAGCTCCTTCCTGTCCATTATAATATATGAATATTAAAAAAAAAACAATTTTCAGGTAACAATGAAATGATAGAGCTAGAAAAAGAATAAATGTATAGTGAAAAATACATGGAGTAGTGCATGTCTATCATCACTGCGCAAGTTTTGAAAGAGGTCACTTAAAACAAAACGAATAGCTGCAAGAAAAGTAAATTTCAAAAATCAGATGGCAGGTCCAATTTGCATTAGTCTTCGCAAAAACTACTCAGAAACAAATGTATTTAACATGAAAATGATCAAGAACATGTTCACTTACCTTGGAAAAAGTTTGTCTTGCCAGATCCATTAGCTCCGACTGCAGAGCACATAAAACCGATACAGAAATTATCAAAAAACCACCCTAAAGTACCTTTATTTAAGAACAATGATGGAATGTGGGGAAGTTTTAGGCATTCTATCAAGGACGATAAAAACCTAACCTAAATTTTAGCGTAGTTAGGGTTCGAGTTCATCGAAAATATTACGAAACACTAATGCCCATGTTTAATCTCTGGCTCCTACAACCTCTGCTTCTCCTCACAAACCAAATTCACCCCAAACACCTCAAAAATCACACCTCATTACCACTAACTTGATACATGAATGGCTCTTAATGTAAGGAAGAGATGAGAAAATTACCAACACAATTAACTTTTGGACTCAAGTTCTCAGTGGCAACTTGTTCTCTGAAGCTCTTAAATCCTTCTATTATAACCTAAATGGGAAGAAAAAAAAAGTGTTATTAATTAAAATAATGGATCAAATTATAATACCAGTCAACTATTAAACTTAAATGTTATGAGTACCTGCTTGATATGCATGATGAAAGAAGTCACAAACTGCAATTGGAAGCGTAAGTACCAGCTAGGGTTCCCAATTAAGAGCAATAAATTAAGAGTTTAAAAGATATTGATATTGAAGATGACTCTCCTGATCTGTTTGTTTCCTTATATGTAAATATGGTCATTATTAAATAGATTCGGTATTTTCTTATTTGACTTATGTCTCTTGTATAAGTTTGTAGTTCTTTGATGAAACACAAGACATTGATACATTATTCTAACATGATGTCATGGCTACCTACACACGTCACATGGCTAGAGGCCCTAACGCTCAGCCTACCATTTTACCTTCTTCTGACGTATTGGTCGGGTTATGGAACGAGTTACAAAAACTCTGTCTTCCCAACTGTATATGTGGACGATGCATTCGTGGTATAAACAATCGTATCCAAGGGTTGCGGGCCTATGAACATGCTCACTAGGAACCCCTGGCTTCACGAACTTCGGACATCACACCACCGGTACTCGCAGCCCAGCATCCAGTTCATGCCGGAAAATAATTTATTGGGAACAGGGTTGCTTACTTTGAAAGCGTCTGATTTCTAATGATTGAGCAGCCACGCCTTCTGATCCGACTGGCCCCTGAACTCTTTTGGAAGGTTATGGCCCGGATCAGGGTTACCTTTAGCCAGATACTCTCTTTATATTCCTGATACCCCGTCTTGCATTCGTACTTCCAATCTTGAAATTATTTTCCTAGCTTCTGTTTCTATCCAGTCGAAAAGTGGGTAGTCATCGTCAGTGAAATCATATAATACCTAAAAAAATAAAGCAAACACCAACATTAAAATGCAACAAAATAACTTTAAAACACAGACGTAATATTGGTGGGAATATTTACTTTGAGTCGGTTGAAGAGTTCTACCCTCTTCTTGCCAAGCTTGTCGTATGTCTCGTCGAGCATTGGAAATGATCCGCGGATTATAGACCCAGTGTCCCTTACTAACATTTCTTCAGAGTTCGCACATACAGGTGCACCATTAAAGGTCAAACTAAAACGGCCGTCAGCAAGGACCTTCTTCAGGGTACTGGCGGTCGTACAAGTACCACACCCCCCCCCCTTCTTTTTCTGAGCAATGTCGACTGGAAAGTATTTGTCTCTGCAATCTTTTCCTTTCTTCGAATGATATGTAGCCCATCTTCAAATGAAAGTTCCCCGAACTCGAGAAACCGGGAACGGAAGAGGGAGCAGATGCAGGGACTACTGTCCCAAGTGTTGTAGGCCAATTTTTATCCTCTTCGCTGCCCGGCGTCGTTGGATTGGAAGAATCATCAGCCGTATTTCGTCGGCCGGCCCTCACGAACGCATATCTCTCTTCCAAATTACCGATTTCGAGCAACTAGGGTCCGTAATTAAAAAAAATTTACACCAAAAGACTCGTACCGGTGTAAAACAACTCATTCATGTGTTTTTTTTTTTTGAAAAACAATTATGTATTGAATGTGTAATGCTCATTGTTCGGAAAAAACAGAGTATTTTGCTCTCTGTCTGTAAACTTGGCCGAGGAAATCTGGAATCGTCGGACAAGTTAAAAAAATTGATTTCGAGTAACTAGGGTCTATAATAAAAAATGGTTACGCCAAAAGACTCATATAGGTGTAAAACAACTTATCCATGTGTTTTTTTTTTTCTTCCAAAAACAATGATGTATTTAATGTGTAATGATCATTGTTCGAAAAAAACCAAAGCTTTTTGCTATTTATCTGCAGACATAATTTATTCGTCTTCGGACGAGTGATCATCATATAACAATTCTTGAATTTCATCAAGCGAAATCTCATCATCGTTTTACTCTTCCTCATCATCATCGGATGATTCTTTCTCACCATCAGAAAACTCTTCCTGCGTATCATCATCATACTCCTCGAGTATGAGTATTGGGTCAACGTCTTCATTCCCTATATTTCACTTTAAGCCACTTGGCCGAGAAATAAATTTCCTCGACTAAGAAATAATATTCCTCGGCTAAGTTTTTCCAGACGAAATATGACTCAAAATTCCTCGGCCAAATTTCGTCAGCTTTGAATAGCTTGATTTTTTCTTGGCCGAGGAAAATTTGCACTATTTTTGAATCCCCAATGTTGAAATTTCTTGGTCGAGGAATTTATATTCCTTGGTGTTGAAATAACTTGATCGAGGAATATTTTCCTCGGCCAAGTAATTTCAACACTGAGGAACATAAATTCCTCGGCCAAGAAATTTCAACACCGAGGAAAATACTCCTTGACCAGGAATTTATAAGTTTATTCATCACTCGGTCAAGTCATATTAACACCGAGGAAAATATTCATCAGTCAGGAATTTATAAACTTATTCATCACCGAGGAAAATGAATTTTATCGACCAAGTCATATCCCGAATCAACTAAAAAAATGCTTATTATGCACCCAAACATGCAGAATCTGCAAACAAAACTATACAATAGTCTAATAAACACAAATAATATAAAAAACACAAAATACTTGAAATTTAAAGTTTAAACATTGCAAATGTCATCTAAAATTAAGAGATCTAATAGTACGTGTTTAATACAAAGGAAAAACCTAAGAGGTGTTGTTAATCTCGGGATCCATGATATTAGTACGACCCTAGGAGATTTGAGAGTAAATGTTGTTCAATCGGGAGACTAGGGCCTCTATTGCCTCTCGCTTCTTCCGCTCCTCATCTAATGCAAG
>JAYMTN010003106.1:0-10266 GCA_036897425.1 Erodium trifolium
CATGGCTCCGGTTTGACGTTTTGGCCACCGCAATCCACCGGTTACGGTTTTTCTGGTGCCTGGAGTGGTCGGGTTGGTCTCCGACGGTCCGGATTTTTTTGCCCACCCGTATTTATTATGTTGTTAAATAAAGGATTTTATGTTTCAGTCACATGTCATTTATATGTCTTTATAAATTAATCGCATATCATTACATGTCTTATGAATTGGTAACAAATCATTTAGATACATTTATGAATTTATCACATATTTTCTACATATCGTATGAACTAGTTAGATCATTTACATGCCTCAAATAGTGACAAATATTTTAAAGTAGTTTGTTGTTCGTGACTAATATTTTTTTTTTATTTAACCCAATATATATTTCAGATATAGACTTACAAATTTTCAGCATAAAAAAATTCATACAATGGGTTCACATAATGTTATGCTCGTTTTGTCTTTTATACAAAGGTTAAGTAAGGGTTAGTTGATACTGAATTAATATGCAAAATCACGTACGTTTTTTTTTTTAAATTAACAAAAATCCAGATGTTTTTTTTTCCACAAAAATGAAGGGTACGGAATATATAAAATGATTTTTTTCTGAATACATTGTAAAATAGCATATTTTGACCGTATATTATATATATGTCTGATATCCTTACTTAGAATAAATGTGGCATGTTATGACATCATATTGAAATAATTGTAATAATTTGATAAACCAAGAAATGCGTGCTGAACACGCAACATTATAAGAACACAGTAGTGATTAATTTGGGTCAGCATATTTACTTTCCTTTTGACACTTGGCAATCTCATAGGTGATGTCATTCGATGTGTGACGCTAGTTAACGTTGGTACGAGGATAAACAAAACTTTTTAATTATTAAAAAAAAAGTAAAATAAAGGCTTAGAAAATAGCGATAATGATCATGGTGGCGTCATCATGTGTGGAAATGAGGATAGTCTTTGAGACATTTCCCAGGAGCAAACAGTGCCAGAGATGACGTCATCTCCAACTCCCATTGATCAAGCGTGCGCATTAATGTCGGGCTCAGCCTCAGCCTCCTTCCATGAATCACACCTCGGTTTTTTTTTGGGGGTTCTGCTCTGCCCAAAACATTTACACCACTGCAATAGTTTTGTTCGAGATTCATTATATAAAATTTTAACATGTTATTGTTTTCACTTTTCATTTTGTTTGTTTATATAGTGTCATAAAATACTTGTCATATACAAATCTAATATATATATAAGATGTCAAGTAGATAATTAACTTATGAATAATTATATCATAAACATTTTAATACACACTAGAGCCGCACAGGCTAGGTTTTGAGCCTCCAAGGCTAGGTCTTTTGTGACGCTATTACATCCTTTTCCAACATATTCATTCCTTGACATCGCTCAACTGTCGTCGATCTCCAAGTACGTGTTATTGTCACCACGCTTCGTATCCTCATATTGTTGTGCACTGGTTTTAGAGCTTTGGATGGATGACTTGGAATTGTCGAGGTTTGGTTCCGGACAAAAACCGGCAACAACTAAAGGTCTATCAGTCGACACTCGTACGAACCGGTTGAAGAAGCAGCCCAATCAGTGGGTTTGGGATCCGGGGGTGGGACGATAAGAGGATGTATTGTTCCACGACAGCCAAGGTCGGGTTACCTCGGCGAATCAAGACGACATATCAATAGTACAAAGACACCCGCTACGATAGCTATGAGTTTCAGAAGATTTGGCATCGCAGACTCTCTAGTTTTGGTGTTCCGTGGTATTGTTTGTTTCGCTATTTCATGTTTTTTTTTTTGCATTCTCGGTTTCTGCTTTTAATTCAAATTCAGATTATTTGTTTAGGTTGTTGGCTTCGGCCGTCCTCGTCTATGATACAAATTAAAAGCGCCGGGAAACCTACAAAAGTCTTGGACATATTTTGAAACCCAGATACTTTGATCCAGTTTATATTTATCGATTGACATTACGAATAAAAATCCTATTTCTACACGTTTAGAAAGAAAACTTATGAACAAAAGCTTATAACAATGAATTTATGAAATAACTATATAAAATATAAATCTAAAGAAGTACACTGTTAAGTGATATCCCACAGAAATTCAAATAGTGGAGTGGAGGTGATTATTGGAGAGTGGCGTGTGGGTCACGTGACAGGGACGAAACATCGGTGTTGGAGTTACGGGGAGAACAAGGCCAATTGAAGGGGAGAGAGAGACAAGTGACATCAGCAACATATCAGCTAGCTGTTAATTTGACCAAAGGGGAAAGTTGCGGTCTTTCCATTTAGGACTAAAACGAAAATAGAAAAGAAATAAAAGGATGGGCCAATCAAAATGTCATTTCCTTTCGGTAAATAGGTTTTATCCATAATTAACCCTTTAATTAGACACACATCAGGTGACACCTGGATCAGGTTTTGTCACAGCTGGGCCCACCTATTACTATTCATCTACCCGTTATCACCAACCAATACGGTGCATATTAATTTCTTTTTTAATATTTATTTTAAACATAAAAAAATCAGTGATTATTAAGTTAATATACAACTTTAGTCACCTTATCCACAAAACTTGGACTTGTTCAAATCTTAATTTGTTCTGTCTTTGGATGAATATATATATATATATGTGACAAGAATCACTGAATAGAAGAAAAGTTGACTTATTGAGACATATTTGACTCAAGTACCCAGAAAGGGATGAGCCAATAATAATAGATGACATAACCTTACCAAAGGAGATACGATGCTCAATTCCCATATTTTAAGTGACAGACACAAAATTAATTAAAGCACCACAAAGCTGCTTTCGTAATATATTCAGCATCTCTTTCTCTCTCCTTCTCACACTTCCCAACACTTATTTTATTTATTTTCTATTTTCAAAGCATTTATTTGCTATCAGATCATTTTCTAAGACATCAATAAGTTTAGATGACGACTTCCAAAACAAAAAAAAATAATAATGCAGCAAAATTTTGTTTCGATTACAAAAAATAATGCAGCAAATCGGAAATTTAAAAAATTTATATATAGATTGTATAATGAAAACAATATTATAAACTCTTTTCATCATCATCATCATTATATCAAAATGCATTGAAAATTATGGCAATGGTAAACCATTTAATACCAAAATAGTAGTTATTTATTTATTTATTTATTTACAAGATGAACAAGTTATTCTATTTAAAAAAAAAAGAGATGAACAAGTTATTCATGGTGTTATAGTTGACAAAAAAAATCCTCTAACTATATTGTAGATCAATAAAAAAACATTACCATATTGATGGTAGATGGTTTACATTTTTTTTCGTTCTTATCGATATTCCTTAAATTGTATATAGTCAAATCTACAGTAGAAACTCTATAAATTAATAGTCACAGGATCATCAAAATTTATTAATTAAAAGAATTATAAATTAATCGATAAATTAATAAATATTAATTTATATATGAATTAACATTGTATTAATTTATAATGAAACACTCCATTTATAAACGTCTTTCAAACTTTCACTTAATTATGTTTGTCAACGTGATAAAAATCGTTGGAAGAAAAATTATCATGATTGTGTACAACTGCCCCACCCTTCAAAAAATTATTGAAGGATTATAAAATGTTGAATTATTTTTTTGGCACGGAACACAACTTAAAAGATTTAACCTTGTGATGTGGGGATTATACGAGCTTTTAAGATCCATTATGGTCGTTGCTTTTATAGAATCCTTTTGGAGGGTGGACTTAGGAGTTCCAAATCCAACAAAAAACAAATTTGTTAGATGTAATGAATCTTACGGTATCAACATGGACTATGAATGTTCGTGCAATTATAATTACGAATGCCAAGTTCACCCTCCAAAAGAATTCAACATGGACGGTATAATGTAACAATTTAAAAATTAGCCGTTGTGAGTGATCACACTTACAAAATAATCTTGCGTATGATCACTTGTAATAAATAGCCTTTGAGAGTGGTAAATTCTCCTAATATCATCCAACAAACTTTGAACAATAAGTATGGTATATTTAGATAATTGAACAAGTATAAAAATACTCACTTTCCCACGTTGACAAGGTTTTGGTTAGAATTTAGAAAGATGAAATAAGACTGCCAAACGAAAAGTTGATCGTGATTTTCACCACTATTAAATTACAGATACAATAATTTTCGTCATTCTAGATAAGAGGGGCTCTGTGGACAGTCGTCACCTTTTGCCCATACCTAAATACGGCCCAAGGTAAATATGACCAAAGTAATAAACATGTGATATTTAAACAAACAAAAAAATTGAGTCATTTCTTAACATTGTCGGAGAATAATAAAGTCCCAACAAAGAGAAGTGAGAGAGGTCAAAAGGAAAAGTAAACAAGAAAGTGAGAAGTGAGTAGAAAAGAAGAAGAAGATGAATATGAATTTCAGCTTTTCTTTCTTTTTTTCACTTGATGATAAGTTTGTAAGAGAATATACATCACATCTCTTTCTTTCACTACCACAAGAAGCAAGCAGTACAAAGACAGGAAAATTGCAATGGTTTTGCCAATTTGTATTTTGTATCATTATCTATCTTCTTCTGGTGTATTACAGCTGTATGTATCAATCATAAATCTCTACAAAAATGAATCAGTGACCCAGCTTCTGAACTTCATGGATTGGGTCCTGCAACAACATAACCAGAAACATTACTTGTATATAAACACAAGGTAATAAAAATCATTTACATGTACTGCAAAAGTGATGAATTTGAAAATTTTAACATCATAAAGAGCATGCTACATATCTGACATAAAAGTCAGACAGTTTAGAAAAAAAAAAAAACTGGTGTGCCTTCAGTTTCTTTCCTTGCAGGGAATTGGGAAAACCCCAATAACGCCCCCCTTTCGATCTTTATTAAGACAAACTAACTGTAAATGTCATTTCTTTGCAAAAACATATAGTCACCTCTCATTTATTCCCACCACACAACGGGTTTCCATTGAATTGTACTGTGCATAAACTAACCTTCACCTTTGCAAAGTTTTTCTCAACCCCCCCCCTAAAATCAAAGGTGAAGGTTAGTTTTTGCAAATAGATGACCTTTGCAGGATTTTTATACGTGCATGTAGACAAAGATGCAGAGCATCCCATCCATGTATACACACCCCCAAAGTACCCAACTAATTTTCCAGCAAGCTAAAATGCGATTTAGTTACCTGAATTATACCCGAGGGGGTCGAGCTGTTTAAAGTAGTCTTCTTGGCAATCCAAGGAACAGACACGTGGGAGTTAGAAGTCATCCACAAAATTACAATTTTGGTACCTGTGGAGAAGTTAATTTAGGATGCATGATTTGTTGCCAAAACTGAGAAAAGGAAAGAAAGCGAAGGACTAACCTTGTTTTGTTTTGGAGGGCAAGAGAATAAATGTCTCTTGTGACCATTGGGATGCAGTTTCTTGGCCCACCTGCCAAAAGGGGGACCAAGTAACAGATAAGAATAAGCATGAGATGAGATCTTCTCAACCAAAACATTTTAACAGAAAAAGAAGACACCATTTCCAGCAATGCTTTCAAAAATAGGTGCAGCAGTACATATTTTATGTTCTTCTTTCATGTGTGTGAGTTGGACTTGGATTAAGCTACAAGACATTTTCGAGGTCCACATGCTTGCTATTTCACAAGATATATAGTTGATGTTCTGCCACACTAGCTAGTTTTAGCTACAGCATTTCCTATCATCAGTTTGAGGAAATATCGCTATCATTATATGAAAGCAACAGGAAACATATTTGAAAAAGTCATACCTAGTCTCACAGCCCATTTAATCCTTCTCCAATCGTCTGCAGGAAACGAGGGTCAACGGAGAAGTCCATCCTCAGAAGAAATTGAGTTGGGTGTACCCATGTGAGTGTGGCAACAACTCTTCTACCTCAATCCTCGAACTGGAGCAGCTCATACTTTTTTTTATGCGATTATGGTTTATAGATTCTACTTCAGCAGCAAATATGCTGTAGACCGGTCTATGATCTGAGAACCTTGATTCTCCTCTAACATATGACAATTGATGCAGACCTCTCCCATACCATAATATACGATCACACCTTCAGACATGAAAATAATACACACATTAGTTGATATAATCGTAAGAACTAAAGGACTCGTGCTTCACAATATATGTTCAAATTATTATGTACCATGCAGGAGTTCTTCGCTTTTCCTTAGGGTGCCTATCATCCCCTGCATATCGGTCTGAGTTATTTGAATACTTGTATGTGGGAGGGAAGTATATACTCCCTTCGCTCCATCCCTCAAATACACGCCCCTGTCTTTGCTCTACCCGGAGCTGAAAGTATAAGTAAAATTCAGATGGGTCAGCAGTAATCATGATGATTTGAAATACGACTGAGAACGAATCCTGAAGAAAACAACTTACGAGATGGTAGGATATCTCTTGTAGGAAAGTAACACACCTGATCATTCTCTAGCAGAGCTCTCCAGTTGCGCATCTCAACAAGAGCCTTTGCAGATCGGTATGAAAGTGCGATCCTATAATTTAAATCGCCTAGCCAAATAATTCGACTGCACCAAGACAACCATAACTTAAGATTTTGTTACTGAAACATAAGATACTAATAAGATTGAAAAACAAGGATCTTACTCATGCTCTAGAATTGTCTGTGGAGAGTTTTCATCTCCCATGCCATGAACTCTGGGAAACCTTGTTTTCCTCAGGATCTCCATGACATCTGAGTTTCTTCGTAACTCATCACCCTCCTTCTGCCCAGAGGTCAAATGACTACAGATGAAGCAAAAGCTGGTTTGGTGCAAAGACATGCTAATTGAAATTGAACCCTGGAAAACCCATGAAAATAAGATTCCTATTTCATCATCACAATTTCACTTCCAAATTCTAAAAAAAAAAAAATCATTAGCATACCTTGTTTCCAAGATAACCCATTAATCCTCTACCCACACAGGACACTTTCATGTTGTGAACATCGTCTCTGAGATCACTCTTCACCCAAACTGTTAGAAATATCCCGACCATCTGCTTGCTGGCAACCAAACAGTACCTCGACTGCCCTGCCTGCTTATCTCTGTCCTCCATGGGAACAGACTCATTATAATATGTTGGAGAGCACTGCATGCCAACGGGTGAATCCCCAGCTCCATTCTCATCATCAGATGAACCATATTTAAAATTGGGGTCATAATCACTTGGCCTGTGGCCAAACATAACCCGATCACATACACTGAACCTCCTATCAAGTCGGGGCTGTTGCATTGACATGTCATTGTCCATCCTCATGCTGCGGCTCAAAGATTGAAAGGAGCGCCGATGGAAGAAAGATGAAGCTTTTTGCCTCGTTGATCCTTCAAAATCTGCATCTATTTCTACAAGTGGGTTGGGGACTGGGGAAGGTGTGTGGCATCCACTGCTGGTGCCTGGAAGACTGTTTAAAGTCTTTCTAATAAGAGCTAACCATTTTCTGGCTGGACCATTGTCTTCTGTGCCAAGAACATTGCCAGCATTCAGAGGAACTATCTCTTGAAACCTAGAAGACAACAAGGAATTAAAAAGCTTCCTGTTAGTATCTAGTTAACAGATAAATGACAAAGAAGACAGGACAAGTCTTGATGAAAAAGAACGCACCCAAGAACATAAATGTCAGCAGGTGGTGAGGTGTGGAGCCAATCTTCAAGATTCAAATGACTAGGTGGAGATTTTCCAGCGACATTCCAAGTAGCTACAAAAATCCTGTTGCCCACAAAAAAGAATACAAAACAAGTTCTTACAGTACAAGCCATCAAATTCACAAGACAGTGAGTGAGATGGTGTAATATGCAAACCTGTAATTATGCACATCAGTAACTTGTGCAGCATCAAGGTCGATCTTACTTCGCCGAAGCCGATCAGAGTGCCTCTTACTCAATCTCTCTGTACATTCATGGAAATTATCAGAGAAATTTTAGGGGCAAAAATAAACAAACTGTTAGAACACAATCATTTTAATGGGGTATGTATTTGTTTTTATGTGAATTCTGGTGGGTTTAGACTTAAAGGAGATGTGGTCCAAAGCAATGAGATACTGAACCTGTTCTGCTTTTCTTGATTGTGCATGCCTCCCTCTCTGAGAAATTGTTCCTCCATTCTTCATCACCACCTGAAAAAGAAAAGGCCATAAAGTTGTTAAAGCTGTTCTCTTGTCACTGCAAATGCATCAAACCCATATATTCAAACTCTATTATGGAACAAAACTATTTGGTCTACAGAAAAATGAAAATGAAAATCAAGGAAATTCAGAAAGAGGAAGAAAACAAAGAGCAGATCTTAAGCTGCAAAAATAGAAGGCACGGAGCCCCCAAGAACAGTTATGCAGTAGTGAGTTCAATAAGGTAAATGTTCAGTGTCCAGAAGAATCTATAACAGTTGAAGCCATTTCTGGTCTTGATATAAGCTAAGATTCCAACTTCCATCATTATAATTTGCAATCTAATAAGTAGAAAGGAGAGAGGAAGATCAATCACCTTCGCAGATGACATCGTCTGCGTGGAAGTCCTCGGCCTTGCTCTTGATATTGAACCATTTCTTGACTAGTGTCTTGGGCCATGAAAGCTTCACAAGTAAACAGTGTCTCAAACAAATAGAAAGCAAAAGGTAAAATAAAATCAGAAATTGTTTAGCATTTCACAAACCTTGCTTTTCTTGGAGTTGTCATCTCTCATTGTTTCACAGCTTCATACAGCTATCCTGATTTGGATGTAAGATGGAGTTGAAGAAATGATTCTCACCCTCTTCTTCAACAAATTACTTTGTGGTTCTTCTCAAGAGGGAATGGGACTAAAGAGCACTGTGAGCTAAAATGCATACAAAAACCAAATCTAAGAACTAAGAACCCAGATACATTTTCTCTCTCTCTATGAAAGAACCAATCAAGGATCAGGACAAGAACTCAGGTTATGAGAACAAAGCTATCTACTTTGCAAAAGGGTAGTCCCCTGTTTGCTCAAGTGATGAAGAGCAAGCAGTTGAGAAAACAGAGAAAATCCCAGTTACTCAGCATTTTGTACTTTCTAGGTCTCCAAGGTCCAAACACCAGATGAAACCCAGAATACTCAGTTGGGTGTTTCTCTCTTTCAATTCACTACCTATTCTATTCGATCCTATTCTGTGTTGAGTGGATGAAAACAGAGTGAACCCCAACAGAAGCCGGACACTGATACTTAGGAGTAAGACTAGGAGATTCTGGGAGTGGAACAAGACAATGTAGGATTAGGAGACACACAACAAAGGAGAGAGAGCTAGAGAGAGAGAGAGCTCTTATAATGTCTAACAAAACCTCCTTGTGTTGTGGGTGCAGACAGAGCAAAGTATCAAATTTGAAGAGAAAAAAGTGGAAGCAAGCAAGGAGAGGAATGGAAGAGCTTGGCTCTCTCTCTCTCGAGGCTTTTTACCCCAAATCCGAGGCCGACCCAGCTTGGGGAGAGGAAATGGATATATCCATAACCCAACAACACAACCCGGATCCTCCATCTCTCTCTCTCTCTAACCCCTGCACTGCACTTGCCTAGGTCGTCAGCAAAGGTAGGTTCTTGATCTAATTACTGGTACCCATTATTTCATTTGGTCTTCTAGGACCAATGAATTATTAAAAAGGAGACAGAAACATACATGCCATGTGTATACCAGTTTTTATCCCATTCTTTTTCATTTCTTTTTCCCACATAAAAATTTAATAATTTCTATACCATCTTCTTTTGGTTTGGTTAATATGCTGTTGGCATTATATTTGTCAATCTTTCTAAGATGTTGCCATGTGTTAGACTATTGTGGGGTAAGCTTCAAGGTGGAATTTTTGCAATGGTCAAGATTTTTACTCAGAGTGGGTTTTGGGGTTTGATGTAGAGAGGAGAGGGAAGAGGATGTTTTCTTTGCGTGAGGACCTAGGTTGCCTTTGTTTGTTTCTCCTATGTTTATGTTTATTTTGTAGAAAAATTCTTGAATCATATGAAACAAGATTAATGTATCTATTATACAAACTCATTTGCATATGAAAATTTAAATACTGTCATAGAGAAAGGCAAGAAAAGAGAGGCAATGTCCCTAAGTTTTAGGAGTGTATTTGCTAATACGGTTAATCTTAGTTAAAGAAGAATGCAACTTAGATATAGGATCTTGTAGACAAATCTAGAACCCTAACCCTAATTAGACTCGGCCACAAGCAATCTCCTAGGGTTCCAAACAACAAAATCTACAAGTAACCATAGTTTAATACTCTATGTTT
>JAYMTN010003107.1:0-10264 GCA_036897425.1 Erodium trifolium
GGGACTGGCACGACCAAAGGCCCATCACCGGTCTTGACTGTGGCCTTAGGATCACCGTCCAAACAGGATATGGTTGAACGAATGAAGTGGAGGACCGCGAGGTTGTGGTCGAAATGGGTCGATGCTAAGGCCCCACATGGAGGGAGCGCAACGAAGTCCAAACACGATGATGGGAGATCAGAATGGACTACTATAGGATTGGATCCCCAATATGATAACCGAGATACAAACTGTCTCGAAACAGGAAGAGGCGAAGGTTGCGCAGTAGCTTCACCAAGGAAAATGATTGACCTGTTGTGCAACGGAGTGTGTGCGGGGACGCACATTCCGCCCTGCTATGTTCGGTACAACCTTGAACCCCTGATCCCCCTCCATTTCCTAGAGTTCTCCCTGATTACCCGTGCAACTTACATGTTATCGATATCTACAGCTGTCAGGTTGAGTCAGGAAATGAGGTGAAACCTCCTAGTATCGCCCCATAAGCAGGAGTTTGACTCCTTTTTATTTCCCCTGTTATAGCCGGGTACTCTGTTACAGGGTTGAGCACCCCACACCTACGGATTAGGACACAAGCTCACCCTTTTGATTTTCCGTCCGTTGTGTCATATTTTTTAGTATTTGCCTACGTGTAATCTGATTTACGTATCAATAAAAGTTCTACATTACTCTAACAAAAGTAATTACAGATTCGGTTATTTATGTCTCATTATTGTTAGGACCATCAATAAAAGGTCGAGAGTATTTTCAACTTTTTGAGACTAAAGTTAACGAACACTTTCATTTGGACAGAATCCGATACTTTCGGTAAACCAAGGAAAGTCTATTGTTACGAGGGGAAAAAAGACATCAACTAAGATTATAACATCAGAACGATCCAAAATATGTCGTCATGAAATGGAGTTTTCCTTACTCTCTTTTACATGATGTAACCCTGCTGTTGGGTGACATTGTGATGTGTCAAAGTTAAACAACAGAGGCACTATTTTCTCATTCATATTGTTGCTTCTCATGCGCATGACATGGACGAAGATCGAGAAATGACCTAAAAAAGTTAGAAGAATCAACACGTGGGTGAAGATCGAGAAATGACCTATAAAGGTTAAAAGGGTCGACACATGGGCGAAGATTGAGAAATGGCCTGAAAAAGGTTAAAAGTGTCCAAGTACACATAATTGAATTGGAGCTGCAGATGTGTGGATGGAAGTGTGGACAACATTAAACAACTAAGTTTCGTGCATAACAATGCAACAAAGTGAATTATTGTTGCAGTAGCGACAGAATAAACACTCCCCCACAAGTTTGAGTGGTTGGCTTGCCACAATCAATTGTAACTAATATCGATCTAATATACTTCTTGCAGTCAAAATTTTCATATTTTAGTTGTTAATTTAGATTAGTTTTCATATTTTATCCCAATGGGTATGAACATCTAGTGCTTAAAGTGATTATTTGGAGGCTTGAAAGGAAGAAAACACAATGGGCCTATTGTAGGAGGCAATGGCTGCAACATGTTGGTTGCAGGAGACGACTTTGGTGCCCACCAGATCATTCTATTCATTTGGAGGCAAAGACCATTTCGGGATTACATTTTTGTCAATATGATTAGTGTTTTCACTGTACCTCGTTTTCTTCGTTGATCGAGGATCGCACAGGAGAGTGTATTACCCTTTAGATTGATTTAAGGAGAGCGGAGTTCCAAGTTGTATAAGGGTCACTTGATTGTGATGTTGTAATCTTGATGTTGTTTCTGTGTGTCTGCTTTAAGCCCTCCACTCTTTAGGGTCTTCTTGTTTTGTAATCGTTACTTCGTTAATGAATTCTTTTTCTCTTGATAAAAAGAAAGATTAATATTTTTGTCTGTTGTTAATCATGTTTTGTTCTGTTCCCATGGATGGAAGCAAAATCCTCTGTAGAACCACTTATTATCAACAGTTAGAAAGGATAAAGACTTGTCATAAATGACAACTCCATTTACTAGAATTTACCATAATATTAATACCAATCAAGTTCATGATCTGTACTCTCATAACTCAATTAAGGTGGCACAGTTAAGAAGCTAGCTGGCTTCAATACCCTTAACTGCCTCAACCAGTTCATTTACTTCTCTTGAAGGACCATCAAGTTTCTGAGGCTGAATTGAAACATAATTATTAACATGACCATTTCATTTAGCCACATTTAGCCTATATATAATATCTCACTTGTGACTCTCAAGTCAGAGACACTGAACAAGAACAATATGCAATCTCCAGAAGACTCCAAATCTCTCATCCAAACTCCTCTGCTGATAAAAAAATGGCATGACTCAGAGACAGTCACAGAGCTGAAGGTACAAATGAAGTTGGCTGGGCCACTGATTGTTGTCAGCTTCTTGCAGTGTAGCTTACAGATGATCTCTGTCATGTTTAATGGTCATCTTGGCAAGCTCTCCCTCGCAAGCGCTTCCATGGCCACTTCTTTTGCTGGAGCAACTGGTTTTAGCTTCATGGTAAGCTTGTACTCTTCTCTGGTTTCATTCACATAAGCTTGTTTCGATTCGTCTGATTCGTGTAACTCTTATCAGCTGGGAATGGGAAGTGCACTCGAGACATTCTGTGGCCAAGCCTATGGAGCAGGACAGTACCATATGCTCGGTGTGCACATGCAAAGAGCAATGCTGGTCCTTACATTCATGTGCATTCCCATTGCTTTTCTTTGGTCATATACAGAGCAGATCTTCATCATTCTCAAGCAAGATCCACAGATTTCATTGCACGCGGGGATCTACGCTCGTTGGCTGATCCCTAGCATTCTCCCTTACGGCATTCTTCAGTGCCAGCTTAGATTCTTGCAGGCTCAAAGCAACACATTGCCCTTAATGATAAGTACTGGACTTTCGAGTTTGGCTCATGTTGGTGCTTGTTGGACTTTGATCTTCATATTTGGTTTGGACAGCATTGGAGCCGCCTTGTCCATTGCCATCGCGTATTGGATCAATGTGCTGATTTTGGGAATCTATATCAAATTCTCCAATACTTGTCAGAAAACTTGGACAGGTTTCTCCAAGGAGGGCAGGAAAGATGTCTTCACTTTTCTTACTTTGGCTTTCCCTTCTGCTGTAATGGTCTGGTGAGTATGATCCTTTTTCCAAAAACCGATTCTTCTTAAGAAACATAACAATGTACATTGATTTGTTTATGTATCAGCTTGGAGTTTTGGTCATATGAGTTCTTGGTTCTCATGTCTGGTCTTCTCCCCAATCCTCAGCTAGAAACATCCATGATGTCAATAAGGTCTGTGGTTTTGAAGGTTTGTGTATATCAGTATATCAACAATGTTCCTCAGTGTCTAATTTGAATCTTTTTGCCCTTCAGCCTCAACACAAGTTCTGTGGTCTTCAGAATCCCCTTCGGGTTTGGCAGTACAGTGAGGTATGTATGTCCCATGAAACTCCAAGACATGATCATTGTCATTGACATGGTATGAAGCTAAATTGTGACAACTTTGTTGTTCAAGTACGAGGGTCTCGAACAGCTTAGGAGCAGGGAGACCGGACAAGGCATGTCTTGCAGTGAAGGTTGTGATGTTCTTGGTGATTGCAGAAGGCTTGATACTAAGCTTCATTGCAGTTAGTGTGAGAGATGTGTGGGGATTTGTGTACACCAATGACTTGGAAGTGGTGAGGTATTTGGCTATTATAATGCCGGTGCTCGCTATATCCAACTTCATGGATGGGATCCAGGGTGTTCTCTCAGGTTGTCTGAATCTAAGAAACTGAAATGTTGATGAAACTGAGGTTTGTTTATTTACAATAGCATATGAAAATGTAGGAACTGCAAGAGGATGTGGATGGCAGAAAGTTGGTGCTTATGTGAATCTAGGAGCTTATTTCCTTGTGGGCCTTCCTTGTGCCATAATCTTGACCTTTGCCTTCCACTTTGAAGGAAAGGTAAGAAAGATTTGATTCAAATATAGACTCCAGAAAGATTTGATTCAAATATAGACTTCAGAAAGATTTGATGTATTTGACTTTACTGAGATTTTCAGGGTCTATGGATGGGGATCATAAGTGGGAGTGCTACACAAGCACTGTTGCTTGGAGTCATCACCTTGCACACAGATTGGGAGCTGGAGGTAAGTTATAATCTCACAAATCACAAAACAAAAGTGGGTTCAATTCAAATTGACCATTTCACTTGTCACAGGCAAGCAAGGCCATGGATAGAGTGTTTGCGACGCCCGGGGACCTGGAGTCCACGAATCACCCAGCTTTGATGAACACTCAAGAACCAACAAGTTCACAGTATGACTTGGGGAAAGATGAAGGATTGTGGAGGATTTGGTCAGTCCCCAAATAGCAATATATACTCTTCTAGGACAAAAAGGCCACTGATAATGCCAGAGAAACTAAACATGTACCACAATGTATGCAACTCAATTGCACAGACCATTCTTCTCATCCAAAAATATTCAGGAATTGATTTTGAGTAATATACATTATCTTTGAATCACAATGCTAGTTCACTGAATCCATTATCATGAAGAAACAGATCAAACCCAATTTTTGACAGTCCTAAATGAGTCAATGAGAAGCTACAAGTGGGTATTTAAAAATTTCTCATGGATCATTAAGGTCCTGAAATGATAGATATGGACATTAAACCTACCATATAGGGTGGCTTGTTGGGAGGCAGATACATGGAATTGCCCAAGCAGGACCAGGATCTTAATTTCTCAATTAATGAGGCCTTGCTAGTTGGTCAGAGATTGTCCCAGCTTCCATCTTTATCATATCCAATTGTTAATGTGTCTGAAGCAGCCATACCTGGGAATTCTCTCTCTTGTGCCATATCCTGATGTTGAAAGTCAATGAAGAGAAACAAGTTAATGAGCAAGGCCCTATTGGAGGAGATGGGTTTCAATGCATTTTAGATATCTAATGGAAGGTTTGTGAACTGCTCTATCAGCTTAATGTTGTCAAGTTGAGTAATATTTTCAATGAGAAGTTCATGATTTAATAGTTCTGGTTTTGAATGGAAGCCCTAAACTCAATTATGTGACAATGTTCAAAACAGAGAAAGTAACCATGATTTTGTGAAGTTTTCTTGTGATTGGTCTTCCCTTACTATGTGTCTTTTGAAAATGATGCTTAAGCAATAAAGGCTATTGCTTTTGAATAATAATTCAGTTGATATCATCATATATCTCCACTGGAAAATTTCTTTTAACTCTTGTGAAGTTGTGCTACATTTTTAAGTGAAAGAGAATAATTAAGAAAGCATAATATGTCTGATGGAATGTAATTTTGAAAGTGAAAGGAATGTACTTAAGCATAGACATAAAGCAAGAACATGACAAAAGCAAAACAAAGATAAAAACAAAACAAAAAAGAGGGAAAAAGAAAAGATAAGACTGAAGGCACCAAAAAATCAGTCTTGTGTAGAGAGAGAGTCATGATTGAGAAGATGAGAGCTAAAAAATACTACCTACAGTAGAGGAGGGGGTAGCTCTTGAGAAGAATCTATAGCCTCTAAACTCAAAACTTGGGTGGTAGTGGAATGAAGTTGAGTACAAGTAATTGAAGAAGAAGCTGAATACAAAGTAGCTGAGCAAGAGTGGAAAGGAGGCATTTTTATAGATTGGGTCTGTCCCCAAAACACTCTCATCCCATGTTGACAAGCTCAGTTTCCATGTGATGATACTGATTAGTTTTTATGGCTCCCACGGTCTCTATTACAATATTCACATCTCTCTCTCCTCTTTTTCTTTTCTTTATTGAATATAGACTCAATCTCTTACATGATTTTGTATGCAGATCAGGAAGTGACGTCCAGTGCCCACAAAGATTAAACCCTCAAAAAATCCCTAAATAAGCCTCAAAATTTAAATTAATTGATCAAGGCCCTCTAGCTCTAAATGGGTCATGGGAGTTTAATCAGAAAAATTGAAGCTTTTTAAGGATCTACTGATTGGTTCTCTTCCCCTGTCCCCCTTTCTGTTGATTCTTCTCCCCTCCCCATGAATTTTCAAGAAGCCATTTTGGGTTTTGAGCTTTTTATTATATTTTTTATTATTTTCTTTGCTTCCTTGGGTGGGTGTCACTCTCTCTCTTCCCCTCCTCCCTATCTTTAGAGAACATGTGGGGTTGCTTGCTTTTGCCTCCTCAAGGACATGTAAGGCATCAATCTGTGAGTTCTAGTCTCTGCAAATCTGATTCTTGAGCTGTGTTCATCACCAGAGCACATTGCAAAGCATGTTTGGTTTGGTTCTAGTGTTTCGTGTCAGCTTATCCATTTGCCTCGCGAATGAGCTTTCTTTTCCAAGCTTTCTTCCCCTCTGAGTTCTGTGGTGTGTTTTGGCTACAAGGATGGGTACTGGAGGAGTAGAGTCCATTGCTAGATGTACAAGTTGATCTCCCCTTTCCTGTTTTAGTAAGGTATGGAATCTGGTAGCAGGTTTTACTCAGCTGCTGATGGGTTTCGTTTGGATGCAAAATGGCGGATTGATCCCAAGAATCTATTTGTTGGCCCCAGAATTGGAGAAGGAGCTCAAGCCAAAGTGTATGAGGGAAAGTAAGCTACTGATTTCCAGATTTTCAATTTTGCTTCTGTCATTGCATTACTTGGCTTGCACCTGCAAAACTGTGATTTTCTTCTTGTTCCCCTTAGGTGGATTAAGAAACCCTTTACTTGTTTCTACTTATTTTGTTCAAATTTGTGAATCCTGTGTGGCTTTTAGTTGAGCAATTGTCCTTGTAAATCTACAGTCCTAGGTAATGTTTTGTTAGAAAGTGTCTGTCCACACATTTTGGGTTCTTGATGTTTCTTTTGCTTTGAATTACTGCTTCTCAGCAATTGATGCTGCTCCTGGATATTTTTCTCTGTTGTTTGGATTACCAATTATTTATGTGAATGGTTAACTACTTGATTGCACTTGGATCGAATCTGAGTTGACGGAGTAGTATCTCTCATTCATGGACTTGTTTCAGATATAAAAACCAGACTGTTGCTATTAAAATTGTGCATAAAGGAGAAACTCCAGAGGAGATTGCAAAAATAGAGGGGCGGTATGCAAGAGAAGTTGCTATGCTGTCTAGAGTTCAACACAAGAACTTAGTGAAGGTTAAATTTGATTCTGGTGCTAGTAGCTCTTAGAGTTATCATTCTTTGTTTCTCTGTTATATCATGACATTGATTCCAATATCTACTCTTGGTCACTTTGTCCAAACAGTTCATTGGTGCTTGCGACGAGCCAGTGATGGTCATTGTCACGGAGCTGTTGTCAGGAGGGACACTACGCAAATACCTGGTGAACATGCGCCCAAGGTGTTTGGACACACATGTTGCAGTTGGTTTTGCTCTTGACATTGCTCGTGCTATGGAGTGCTTGCATTCACATGGAATCATCCACCGCGATCTGAAACCTGGTAATCTAGTCGTCCCTTGTATATATGTATACATTTTAAGTTTCAGGAATGAGGTAAATTGAGTTGTTTCACATCCACCTCTGGCTTACTTGATGAATTTCTGTTTTTTCTCTCTTTTATTTTTCGTTGCACTTTGAGTGGCACTACGGATAGATATTATATAATTTACTAGGTGGGATTTCAGATATAGATCCCAAAGGATGAAGATGTGTCTATTGCTATCAAATGAGAATTTGAAGTAATTAAGAAACTCTCTTTTTGGGGGGGCATGAATCTTACATATCTTTAAAGTTATGACTGAGGAGGTTGTTGTTTTACTTCTTCTTGATTGTGTAAAATATGTGCTCATCAAAGCAAGATTCTGTTTTGTAGTTACAATACTGGAGCCTAATAGTGGGTTTGCATTAACCGTGAGATAATATTGGCGCTAAGCTGCATTGGGGGAATTGAATTGTGTGTGCTATATGAACTCCTGCTATTCAATCTTATCTTGCACAAACTGTCTTGTCTTGAAGACTATCCTAGGTCATGCATCAATAGAAGCTTGAGCAAACCCAATATTGGCATGCTTGCTTTGATTTAGTTTGTAATACATTTGATAATATGCTGTTTCTAACTAGTCATGCTATATGAGCTGAAAATAGTATTCCCGTATTGAAGACAGGCGATCCTTTTTTGTGCAGAGAACCTGCTGTTGACAGCAGACCAGAAAACAGTAAAACTTGCAGATTTTGGTTTGGCAAGAGAAGAATCATTAACAGAGATGATGACAGCTGAAACAGGAACATATCGGTGGATGGCTCCAGAGGTCAGTCATCAACACACTCTTACTAACTTGGCCACCTCTTCCTCATCATCGGGATATTAGTTTGATAAGCATTATATTGTTTGGTGGCAGTTGTACAGTACTGTGACATTAAGGCAGGGAGAGAAGAAGCACTACAACCACAAAGTGGATGCTTATAGCTTTGCCATTGTGTTATGGGAGCTCCTACACAACAAGATGCCTTTCGAGGGCATGTCCAATCTCCAGGCAGCTTATGCAGCCGCTTTCAAAGTAATAACTCGCATCTCTCTCTTTCTCTTGTATTGTTTTAGTTTTTCTTGGAATGATCGATACCGATACTTTTGTTGTTTCAGAATACAAGGCCCAGTGCAGAAAACCTGCCAGAGGAGATGGCTATGATTCTAACATCTTGTTGGAAGGAGGACCCAAACGACCGGCCCAACTTCACCCAAATAATCCAAATGTTGCTCAATTATCTTTACACCGTCTCTCCTCCACAACCCGCAATTCCCTCCCGAATCTTTGCTTCTGAGAACACCGTCTTTGCACCAGAATCTCCTGGTACGAGCTCTTTGATGCCAGTTCGAGATGAAACCCCCAAAGCAAACATGGAAGAAAGTCCTAGAGGTTTCTTCTTCTGCTTCAACACATGTTATTGACCTTTCACCTAGGAAAAGCTTTGCCACTCTCTGTGGATCACATCTCAGCAAAAATAGTGTCTGATCCCACAAGTGCAGCTTCACAAAGGGTACATTGTATGATTGTAACTTGTAAAATGGAACTTGGAAGCACCTCACCACAATTTTTTTTGCTAGAAAAAAGGAACAAGGAAAGAACTTAAGTCTTGCCTTATCAGCTAATAAAAAGTTCTTATTTCCATTACTAGGTTCCAGAAGAAACATGTTCTTCATGTTTATGAGAATATAATATTATGTCAAGTGATGCACAACTATTGCTTGATTATCAAGTGTTTGGTCCAAAACTGAAATTCACATTCCTATATGCTTGCTGCAGATCCATTATTGGACAAGACTATGTCATCACAGTAACTTGTAAGTTGTAAACAATTATAGAGCATTGAAAATTGTTCGAAAATCGACTATATTTGATTCTACGCGAACGAGCGGGTGGTGAAGAGCCTTTGATGTTGAGAAAAGATGAGAGAATCAGATGCAACTTTATCATATGAGAATAAAGGGGAGAATGAGGTTGGTTTTTCTTCTATAAAATGCAGTTTGTATACAAGTTTAGTAGTTGTAGTGAGTGAGCCTAAAGAGGGAAGAATTTATCAGAGGATGATGAGGAGGAGCTATGAGTACTCTTCTCCTAGTCCTAGGAACCAGCATGGTTGGGACACAACATCCCATGACTACCTTGACCATGTTTCGAGGATCGAGAGGATGCCAAGTGTCCTCACTGATGTCCCTCACTACCCGAATGTGCACAAGGTCTTCAAAAGAAATGTGGTGAGCCAAGAGCCCCAACATGGCACAAACCAGACACAGTACCACAACAAGCAGAACCAGAGTCTGAGGTTTCAGGACAAGGTCGAGGTGATTGAGGATGTGCAGGACAGCAACGAGAACAGGGCCGTGAACTATGAAGAGGGGATCGACTCCGAGGCGGACGGGTTCATCAAGAGGAAGCACAAGGGGTTTCAGATGTGCAAGTGGTCAACTTTCAGGGTGCGCTAAGCAATTCTGCTGACAGGCTCTCTCTGTTTCTAAGTACCTAGTGTTGTTGAGAGAGACAGGGTATACCTAAATAAACCACCTGTTGTTTATGTTACAACTTAAGGCTTTAGTGTTGCTTTGGTTGATGTTTCCCATGATAAATAAAGAGACAGATATAGCTAATAATTCTGTTTCCGGGTTTTCTGGATTAATTTGCTCACCACTACAAACTATGCATCTAAGGGATGGTTTTGATTACCCTTCTGGTCCCAAAAATAATCACCACTTCCTTAAGGTATCATGTATATCTTGATCTTACTTTGATGATTAACAGGTCAAAATAAAGTTGTAAATACACTAAATTCATAAGCGGTGATAATATATAGTCGGGCTACCGAC
>JAYMTN010003108.1:0-10264 GCA_036897425.1 Erodium trifolium
TGTTATTTGTGACCATTGTATGTAGGTCTCATTCTGTGATTTTCCTTAAAATTATCGGGTGTGGCAATGCAAACGAAGCACTGCCTTCAAGTTCTTAAGAAACTTTGTGTGACGATAAGTTGAGTTACTTATGTGCAGACCCGGTCTCATTTAATCATGTTCAAGTTTCGAATCACTTCTTCGATCATGTTCCTTTTTATTCTTACACATCTCAAAACTTACACGAAATGGGTATGTTTACAGTTAATTTCTTTCGAAATAGCAAAATTGAGCTTACACTATAGACAAAAAATGAAACAAAAGTTTCAATCCCAACTAATTTCAAATATATAATTAGAATTTTTCTAAAATAAAATTGAAGTTAAAATTACAATAAAATGAAATAATTCATTTTTAAAATAAAATAATAATTTAATTTTTAAAAAGTAAAGCTTTCCGCTATTTAGAAATATATAATTTTATTATAATATTTTCAAAATAAAATTTAAATGTCACGTGTTAGTATTCATATAGGGGGTTTGTAGATGTGAAATTGAAGAATAATTTAAAAATAGTTTTCGTTTTTTAAAATGTTATGTTAAATTTTGGAAATAATTTTTTTATAAATAACTGGAAGTTTTTTAAAAAATTATTATTATTTTGGTTTGAGAAGTATAATATTTTTATTTTTATAAAAAAAATTAATCCTAGAATGACCAATTTTATTTTATCTTCACGTAGTTAAATTAATCCTAATAATTCCTAAATAAGGCTTTTTATTTTAAAAATGAAAAATATGAAGGAGGATTAAATCTTTTAAATATCTAAAAATTGAAAAAAGAGCCCTAAACGCAGTCTTGCTCTCTCCTTATCGCGCGCGAGCTCAGTACCGGACCTCGTCTCAGTCGCCGGCCGATCTCAGGTAAGCTTCTCATTTCCGGCACCAATGAATCATCAACTCGAGGCTGATATAAGCTTTTCTCTGGTTTTTCTAAACTCTGTTTTTGTTCGTGTTTTGGACTCTGAAGAGAAGATGAGTTTTGGAGATTTAAACACTCATTTGTGCTTGAATCTTCTAAGAATTGATTTAATGTAGTAACTTATTGAGTATGCAATGGGAAATTCTATGATAGCAGTATTGATTGTTGAATGAGTAATTGTAACTAAAATTGCTGAAATGGAATAGATATTGGGGGAATCGCTGAAATGTGCCCTTGTGAGTTGTTAAGAGCACCCTCAATTGGGTCTGATTCGGGTCTAATAAGGCGTCGAATCTATTAGACCGATTGTTGGGTCTATGAATCCTTAGACCCTATTGTTGCGTCTATTAGACCATGGCATCCAATGCCGATTTCCCACGTGGCCGGTAATTATGTCAGCAGATTCTTACACATTAGACCCGATTCGGTCCAGTACCACTGTGGCACATGAATCTGTTAGTCCCCGAAAATTAAGGAAAGAGAAACGAAATTAACCCCACAGTAGACTGAATCGGTGAATGTTATGATTTTAAGACTCCGAATTCCTATGTTGATGAATTTGGTGATTTTGTTTTGAACTAGATTATATGACATTTTTATAGCATAGTTCTAAGTGAGTAATATAGTTCAGTTCCGTGGCATTATACCAAAGTTTGAAATGAGATTAGGGATAAAACAGACTTATCAGCTAAAATATGAAATACTTTAGGGTAGTTAAGTGAAAAAAAAATATTGCTCAGAGTACTCATGTGAAAATACTTACTGTTCCAGGTATTTATTTGATGTTTAGTGTTTACCCTTATATATAACTGAAGTTCTATAGAAGAATTATCAACCGTGCAATTCACGACACGAACCATGAGCTTTATTAGATTTCAGAATTATGGTTATTGTATTTTGGTGGGAATGGGGAATTTTCATTTCGCTTCTCTTGTGAGTTCTATTTCCAGTGTGTTGAATGATTTTTTTTCGAGGGGTGTGGATTTCCTAGTTGATAGTGTAAAATTTCACGGCGTTTAATCTTCTGTATAAACTTCATTGCTGCAGTGATGTTTGTTTATTACCATTTGAACTTTTAGGCATTGGGAGTTATTAGTCTGTATTCATTAGGAGTTAACGTGTGGATTATTATTGATGTTAATTATGAACATGAGCTTATTCATATGGAAATGGAGACTGGGGATCAAGGCTACTATAATATATAAACATAGTTTTTTTTTTTATTCTGTTTCTTGTGTGGAATGTGAATGGTTTTAGTGCTAGAAAACAAATCTTTGTGAAGTATCATTAGGCATTCTCGGTCTGAATCTTACCTCTCTGGGTGCTTTTCTTTGCTTTCTTGGTTCAGACATTGTGCCGAGCATCTGTACAAGGAAGGAGCCTGCACACTATCTATAATGCTAAGGTTCTTTTGTCCACTTCGTCCCCCAATCTTCTCTAAACCCTCTCTTTGCACCAATCTCCGTCGACCCATTTGCTCTTATCAAAGATCAAAAACAACCATTTCTGTTAAACCACAAATCCCCCTCTTTTTGAGGCAGCCCATACACTTGACCACTCTATCTGATCTGCACAAATGGCACCAATGGGCCAAACAGCTTGCATCCTCTGTTGGGCCCTCCTTTGTCGACCTAGACAATGGCCCAGACCCATCTCTCTTATGCCGAGAGCTCGGATGGTTCATGGAGGACGCTCTTGAAGATCACTCAATCATTTCCCAGATGGGTATTGAAAACAGCAATCCTCAGTCGAAAAACATAAGATTAAGGATCGAAATAGACAAGCTTTACTCTTTGTGGAAGCAAAGGATTGAGGAGAGAAAGCCCTTGCAGTATATTGTTGGATGTGAGCATTGGAGGGACTTGGTTTTGAGTGTTCAAGAAGGGGTCTTGATTCCAAGGCCCGAGACTGAGATGATCCTTGATTTGGTGGATAGTGCGGTTTCTAATAGTAAAGAGCTGAAAGACGGTTTATGGGCTGATTTGGGAACCGGCAGTGGTGCACTTGCCATTGGGATTGCTAGGATGTTGAAAGGTCGGGTCATAGCAACAGATTTAAGCCCAATTGCTGTTGCGGTAGCATCATTCAATGTGCAAAGGTACAATCTTGATGATATAGTTGAAATAAGGCTAGGTTCTTGGTTCAAACCATTGGAGGATGTTAATGGATTACTCTCCGGTCTTGTGAGCAATCCACCATACATACCAAGTGATAACATCCCTCACCTACAAGCTGAAGTTGGTAGACACGAACCAAGAGAAGCATTAGATGGAGGTGTTAATGGCATCGATGATCTTCTCCATCTCTGTGATGGGGCTGCTGTAATGTTGAAACCTGGCGGGTTTTTTGCTTTCGAGACAAACGGTGAAGAACATTGCAAGCTTCTTGTAGAGTACTTGAACAATAAACACAAAGGCTGCTTTTGCAATGTGCACATAGTTTCTGATTTTGCTGGTGTTCAAAGATTTGTCACCGGATTCAAGAAGCAGTGTGAAGTGTGAACAACTTCAAATAGCCTTAGCATCAAGATATTGTTTTGATTAGGATTCGAGTTACATTGATTCTATTTGATGAATATAAACCTAGATCTCTGATCCCAATTTTGTTCTTGTTGATTCAATGTGATGACTATAATGAATCTAGTTGTTGTTTTTGAAGGAACAAGTCTACTTGTTGAATTCTTGTCTTTCCATTGTTATATTCAGTTCTGAATTTTCACTTTTATGCTGCAGGCTTTGGTTTGACTAGAAGGGCCATGACTTAGCTGAGAAACTATGGCGTATAAACATGTACAAGTTCTCTTCCAAGGTGCAAGATCTCTAAGAACCAAGCGGATTGGCCTGTTGCACTTGAAGATGATGCTCTACCACAGTTCTGGTGAGCTCTCACCTTCTGATTATGCCAAGGTCATCACAAAGATGTCAAAATTAGGCAATATATTGAAACATGGCAGTATAATCAATGGGAGGTTGATTAATATCAATGATAATTCCATCATTGACAATGACGGTATCGAGAGTAAACTGCATATGTTCAAGTCCCTCACCAGGATCTATCTTGACTCTCCATCGTTTCAGCAATCAGTCCATGGAAATACAATAGCATTCTCAGCATTTACAGGTGAAGCTCCTTTTGTCTGTCACAAAGAGTCATTGATCGTGGATTCACTCACCAAGGTGTGTAACTTCTTGAACATACCTTCACTGGTAAGGAAGGAAGTTCGGTTCAAAATATGCCCTCAGGTCACGAATCACAAGATATGGATGGGTGTGATTGTAGAGATTTTAAACGGGTTGAAGTTAGAAATCGGATCTTTGAATCACGAAGCTCCGAGGTATGAGATTGAGATGGCCAAGCAGATAGTTTCTTGCTGCCTAAACCTCTTAGCAGACCTCTCCCATGATCCAAACACCACTTCTTGGATGAGGATCGCCCCAACAAAGAAACCCGATCTTCATAATTCATCGAAATGGAAAGATGTTCTCGATATGTGTAACGATCTCATCAAGTGCTTGAGAAACGAAAAAAGATTGCTTTTTTACGTCGCCAAGCTCAGTGCCATGAGAGAAGGGTTTTCTCAGATCAAGGACGTGTCGATAGATAAAAGTATCGGGTTCAAGGAGGTCAGGCATCAAGAGAGTTTGGTGCAGAAGAAGCTCTCGAAAACCTTAGGCCATTCCTCTCAGTGTTTGTTTACACTTCTGATGTATTATTTATATGGGCATATCGGAGATGATGAACTCGATATATGTGGTGGGAATTGTGGTGGTAGCAGAGATGGGTTTGCTTTCTGTGTGGGGAAGGTTTTAACATCGGATGAGGAGAAGATGATCGAGAATGGCTTGAAGGAATTGGATCGAGTTCTTGGGATTTTCAGGTTTGTCTGGGAAGTGGCTGGGAAGTCTAAGGGTGGTTTGGATTTGCAGGGCCATTTATGGTGTATTGGAGCTGAGGACAGGACAGTTATGTATAGAGGGAACGAGTTCTTTGTTCACGGGATTAGCCTCTGATTGAAGGGTGATTCGAAAAATCCGTTCAAAACCCTATATGAGCATGCGAAAAGCGTTGCAGGTACGTTGATATGAACACATTGTTCATCATTTTATTCCCAGTTAGCTTATTTAGAACTTAGCCTATCGAGTCTCTAAAGGATGATAGAACGGATTTGATGCTGCTTCTTGGTCTAACTAGCGAGAACAGCTATGATATTGGTGTAGTTTTGTGTCAAGGTCATTTGCTGCTGAATGTGGGTAGATTTTTTTACCGTTTTAAACATGAGCTCGATTTGATTCAGACATTGATTTTGGGGTCAATTGTACATAACTACCTTTATGAATCGTCCACAAACACAAGCCTCAGAAAATTCTCACAGAACATGACCCCGTGGTAAACTTTCCATTTACACATGACTACCCTTATGAATTGCCATGTGTCACCATCTTAATAAAAATAGAGGAAACCATAAAAAAATGATTTTTTTCCGGCAGTGACTTGTACGTGAGTTTAAAGTTTTATAATCTGCCAAAAATAACAATTCTCATCCTTTAATTATCTGATTCCAATATGATTTTTGTAGTTTGGTATACTTAAACTTTACACTCTCTTGTTAGTAGTTTCTGTCTATATAGTATGATGGTGACACATGAAAATATATAAGGGTAGTATTGTGTATGTGGAAACTTTATTATGGGTTCATGTGCTTGTGAGCAATTCATGAAGGTAGTCATGTGCAATTTACCCTTGATTTTGCATAATGATCAGAACTTATACATTTGTTTTTGGATTAATTACACAAACATATACACATTTTACACATGCATACACTAACGTTCAAACTTAGCGTTGGTGGAACCAGCCTATGCAGTCAATTAACACCATTTGCTTTCCATCCAAGTGTGTTAGGTTTTAAAATGAAATGACAAAAATACCCCCAACTAGTTTTTAAATTTACTCAACCCTAACTCAATATTGCTATTGCAGATGGGATGAAGCTTCCAACGCAGAGCGGGCATCCATAGGAAAGTCTTGATGAGCTCTGATCAAATTTAGTGTAAGCAACTCAGTAATTCGAAACTTTTGTTTATCTGATAGTCATGTTCTACATTTTGAAAATGGATATTGTTGTTGGTTAGTAGAATTAGTACTCAACTTTTATCGATGATCCAATCATATTAGCAAAAGTAAATGAAGAGAATTTATCGATTGCAGAGTTAAATAAAAGTGTAGCATTAAAAATGTGTTTACATTGTTTTCATTTCAATCACCTGATATTCAAACATATATGAAATATCAAGGAAGCTTTCTATTCCAAACTCAAGAAAGAACATACCATCTAATTTCTATACAATACACACTCAGTACCGGACCATTGATACATTCGAATCGAATCTGTAAATCGAACGGGGAATGAAGAAAAATACCCGATAACATTTGAATTTTCCTATATTTTGTATGGTTGAGGTGGAAGAGATATGAGTTCCTGTGAAGATTAAGACCATGGTTAGCTAGCTTTCTCTTGTTAGTAATGTGAAGAACGATGAATAGTTGATACCTGAGAGTAACGGGCGTGATCATGTCGGGGATTAGAAGTTTTGACGATGGTTTCCCATTTGGTATTAGGAGCAGAAGGCTTGACGACGTCCTTATTTCTTCTCGAGAATTGAGTTCTCAGATGAGTGCTCTGCACGCTCACTGAAGGCAAGGTGCGCCAGAGCCAGGATTCAGAGGGTGATTTCGGTAGTGGTGGAGGAAGAGGAGAATCCTCTGAACCAACCTTAACTATTGCCAAGTCCTCCACTTTTGGAGTTTCACCATCATTGGCGAGTGAAGAGTTTGAGAAGGAAAACTTGTCGGCATCCTCGACTGCACCCGAGACTGTTTGATGGAACGTGAGCGGATCACTCATGAGTTCCAGGCATTTGACATCTTGGAAGGAAAAATCCGAGATTGTGTTTGTGTCTGGGAAAGTTAAGCTCGGGCGTAGTGCTTCAGTTGTACTCACAGTATCTACATACACCGTTTTCTCAGATGTGGGAGTGACTGAGCCTGACCCTGGGCCTCGTTTTGTTCTTAAAAGGGATAGTACTTTCTGGTCAACAAAACCGCCTTTCCTGGGCGAATCCACCTTATTGCTCTCAACCACTTTAGGAACACCCAGAAACCCTGCTTCGCGGAAAGGAGACTGAGGTGCTTCACGCCGATAAGGGGATATTCCCCCCGAACGCCTGGAAGGGGATAACCTACCCATCGTCTCTAGATTTCCCGAGAAAGAAAACCGTTGAGATCCACCTGTTACCTTCTGTGTGAGCTTTGGCAATTCACCTGACTTGTACTTGTATGGAAAATCCTGATCAAAAGATGAACATTGTAAGCAAAAAAAAAAAAACAATGCATAGTTGTAAATAGTAATGCAAAAGAAACCATTTGTTATTCACTTTTCACCTTTTGATTGAGCTTTGGTAATTCTCCTGATTTGTGCTTGTAAAACACATCCTGATACAAACAATGAAGAAGATTGTAAGCAATAAACTTACCATTCTAACAAAAACAATGCATACTTCTCTTAAATAAACAGGCTACATATATCGGGTCAGACTGTAAGTAACATTTTAATATTTATTTCTTTTTTCGATGCAAGTTTAATATCTCGACACTTCCCTTCCATGGCCTTTCCTCAAGACATGTAAATAGTAATCAAAACATTTGGATTCACTATTTACCTTTCTGTTGAGCTTTGGCAATTCACCTGATTTGTGCTTGTAACGAACATCCTGACCAAAAGATGAACACTGTAAGCAAAACAACGAAAAACTCACAATTCATAGAAAACCCATTTGGATCCACAAGTTACCTTTTGGATGAGCTTAGGCAATTCACCTGATTTGTGCTTGTAAGCAACATCCTGATCAAAACATGAAAACATGTATAAGCAACAAAGAACCAAACATCATAGTGAACAAACAAACACTGTAAAAACTTACCCTTTTGATTGCTGGAATGTGAGTTCGGGTCGGTCTTTCAACCTCGGGCTTAGAAGGCATGAGAACCCGAGTCCTTGGTTTCACCCCTGGCCCCGGATTCAATAAACGCAGAGAACTCTGCAAGCATAAACGAGTAAATAACCCACAACCCTTAGCCGTTATACTCCTTGCATCATAGTGTTCTTCATCTTGATCTTCTTCGCTTTCTTCTTCTTGTTCTTTATCTTGACCATAATGTGGTAAGGTGAAACCCCCGTACTTCATAGGAGAAGGAGGTCTCTTCACTGCCATTACCATCTTGTCCTGCCTCGGTTCCTCAGATTTCTTTGGCTCAGCCTTCTTTGGCTGCAAAGTCATCGCCTTGGCTGCAGGCAAGAACCGGCTCATCATGAAGTCTCTAGCTTCCACATCCGTTGACTTCACATCAACACTGCTCAAACCACTGACACTACAAGTCATGGAGGACGAGTCTTCCATGGTCAAGACATCGAGTGCATCAGAAAAAGCAACATCATTGTCTTCATCGTCTTCATTGTCACCATCACCATCCCCAAAACTCTTCAGCTTAGTAACATTCTCAGCCACAGTCACAGGCAAAGCTCCGAGTCTATGCCTATCCTCACACTGATCATCAAAAACCCTGCCCGGGGGAAGCCTCGGGGTAACCGGAGCTTCCTTCTGAACCGGCTCATGAGCCGGTTCATGTTCATCCATGTCCTTGCGCCTTCCCGGGATCTGCTCCCATCGAAAAGGAACTGCAACCGGCTCAGTCACCTGATCCAAAACCGAGTCCAATCTGTAGTTACCCACATTGTGCCTTCTACTGGGTGTGGAGCTCCCAAACACCTTCCCATCTTCTTCGTTCGAAGATGAAGATGATTTCATCGAGAATCTCCTCACAGAGAGGAGAGGCGCATTGATGTTCAATCTCCTTTCTGCCATAACCAAAACCCTCTTCGGATCGGGTCTTCACCAGACGAAATTCGAAAGCTTTTCACTAATTTTGGGTGAGAATAGATATATAGCAGACCAACCTCATACACACAACATCAACATCTGAAAGATGAACAAAATCGTATCTGAACAACCTCAACTACTGTAAAAAAAGAAACAATTTTAAAATGCATATATATTATAAAAGCAATAAACAAATCATATCCATTGAACCCAATTGGATTCGGAAGCCAACAAAAATCACCCATATCTCAGAAATCAAGCTTCAATTGAGTTTCCGTACATGACCCAAATGGGGTTTCTGGAGAAATCAACTGTTCAATGTTCATCTCAATCTCGTGACCATGAACAGCTTCTTCAACCAAAAGGGTCGAAACCCAGAAAATTTTTGGCCTATAAACGCTTCAAAAACTGAGAACCCAATGAACCCAGAAGCGAGAAACAGAGATCAAAGACCCCAATTGAGCTCATCGAGTTTCACCATTGAAAAAAAATACCCAGAAATCGACGAACCAGAAGAGAGACGTACCAGTGATGGTGAAGGAGCTGGAAAGTGCTCTGTTTTGGGTTAGAGGCCGAGAATGATGGCGAGGGTTGAGGAATGAGTAACTGCAAAGGAAAGCTCGAGAAATGGAGGAGAGAGAGAGAGACTTGAGCTTGGCTCTGCTTTTGAGAGGAGGAGGAAGAAGAGAGTGAAGAATTTTAAGAGACTTGGAGCTTTTCCTCTTAGCTGCCGCGCTTGGAGTCACTCGCCAATGATAACTTTTTTTTCCTCAATTTTTTTAATTGTTTTTATTTATGGTTATAATTAACCTTCACAGAAAAATTTATTCAAAATATTCACAATGCGTTAAATTATATAAATTTGTATTGTACCGGTTAAGATTTAAAAAATGTGATGTCTGACGGGTTTTTCTCTTGTAGCATTGTTCACCAGTTCTACGTCTGGACGCGTTCTTTAAGTCTTTTTTTTTGCTACACTTTTGTAGTCTCTTGTGCACTTTTCACTATTTTGACGTGTAGGCGTGTTCTGCTCAGCTTTTTTTAAAGCCATGGCGTTCATCTTTTGGTCTTATGTGGTACTGTTTACTAGTCGGATGTGTCATGCTCAGTCATTTTGAGACCCAAGGGTTCACTTTCTGTGGTCTTTTATTATATTGTTCACTAATTCGATATCTTATGTCTCAAGGAGGTTCATTGCACATTCTAGGTAATGTTACGCTTTTTTGTTGTTGTTTTTGCTTGTTTTAGCACGTTGGACTCAATTGGGTTTTGTCATTAGTCGTCTACTTTTCATGTACCTACATTTTTTATAAACAAAAGAATTCGATTTTTACAAAAATTGATGATATGTTTTTCTCTTCAATATTA
>JAYMTN010003109.1:0-10263 GCA_036897425.1 Erodium trifolium
GATCCCCACCAGTACCATAAACAAATCATTAAGCCTGTACCGACCCGACCCGGATCGGTCCGGTCCACAGCCGACACCTTTTATTAGATAATATATTCTAGTATCAATTATATTTGTAACTATTAGTTATATTTTCTTAAACATTGTCGGGCCTATTTCATATAAAAAAAATTCTTGTTCGTTTCATACACCAAATATTAGTGTATTGGTAACAACCACAAAATTCTACACCAAAAATTTAAACTTGGAGGCTTCCAAATTGAGAACATCCTTCATCACACCACAAAGGCCTCATAGCCATTAAACTGGACAAGCTTTGATCTCTTTAGTTTTAACTTCCAACACAAACCACCATATTATTTATACATAAAAAACATGTACACAAACATTTCGGCCTACTACCGTCGTACGAAGTCGACTCATCAAGAACACTAGATATATTAACAAATACTTGGATAATCCTCATGTCTATTTAGTATATCAAAACCAAAACTCATATCAAACTGTATCCCAAAATGACTGCTACACATCAACATAAACTTAAATGCAAGGTAGAAGTTTGTTCAGACCAAAGAGAACTAAGACCCAACTGTAACAAAAATGTTTTAAAAAGAGTACCAAGTCACAGGTCTTGTACAGGTTAAGTTTAATTGATATACTACAATTCAGAAATTGACCTATTAACCAATTTGCTAAATCGTCCTCTCCATTACAGCCACAATCATCACAAAACCGATCAACAAAGAACCTGCAAAGGGCGATACATCGAAGTACTTTCTATGGTATGCTGCTTTGCATGGCTAAAGGGAATTTATAGAAAAGGGTTAACTATAAGTGAGAGAACCGCCACCAACAAAAATTTGAACAAACCGAGTTCATTCTAATGAATGTTTTTACAAAGCATCAATAGGAAGCCCAAGTTAAGGAGAGATTTCACCAACTTTTGCACTGCACATTACCGTCTTCTATCAGTCACACGCCAATGACACCTCCCTTTTCTTTCTTTAGCGTTACTGAACCGGCTTGCTACTGCAGATCTACTGGCTGAAATAATGGAAAACAAAAGTCCCACCTGGATATGATTTTGGAATGTAACTCAGAATCCATATACACTCATTTCAGGTGAGATTGTGGTGGTATCAGTGGATGGTCTATTGTCTATGCAACAAATAAGAGCAACTTCAAGAAGCCGCAAGTTCTTTCTCTCTCTGGTCTTCCTGACCCAAACCACTGCTATCAGAACAGCTTCCAGAATCATCAGGTTCCTTCCCTTGATTTTCTTCATCCAATGTGTTATTACCTTCTGCTGTGTGGCTATTATGCGCTGTTTTCTTACCGGGCAACACTGCCTGACTTAGTGTAGAACACAAAGCAGCAAATACACTATCTTTTGACTTGGAACTTGTACCCAACTTCGGCTTCTTTGCTCCATCAGGTTCCTTGTCCTTAGAAATCAGTTTTCTCTTCAACACAATTGACTCCATCCCCCCATCTTCATCAGAAGATTCCGACTGTTTCCTAGGTGGCGGTTTGTAGTCCTCATCGTCTTCATCATCATCATAATCAACCAATCCACCAGATCTTGGACTACGAGGTGAAAATCAAACTCATTAAGATTAAACTGAAGGTGGGTTTTTTGCTAGTGTTTGAAAGTGCCAATACCTTGATGATGAATCACTTGGAGCAGCCCCATTAGATAAAGCAGTCTGTGATTGTACTTTTTGTGACCGTGACATTGATGCAGATGCAGTATCTTCTTCATCACTGATTAAGAAGATACTGTGATTAGCTATGGCAGAGGCAAATATACACGAAGCATATATTGGAATGAGAATACCTGTCTTCATTGAAATAGTCTTCCTCTTCCTTCTCCAGAGCTCGCTCATCAATCCTTTTCCTAGACTCCAACAAGGTCACAGTGCTTTTTGACCCACAGTTCTCTAGAGACTGAATATACAAATGTCAGAGACCAACAGACCTATCTCAGATTAAATATTGAAGGAGTATAATGGAAAATAACCTGCTCATATTTAACTTTCAGAGAGTGGATAGAGGCAAAATGCTCAAATTTAACCAACTGATCCCAGAATGAATCAATTATGTATTTAAGTAATACTTTCAAGTTTTCCTGCAAGAAAATAAATTATGAGCAAGCAAGTCACAAATAAACAAGATTTGAGAAAAACATGATCCATGCAAGACAACCACCTTGCGGATGTACTCAAAAAGTTCAAGAACTGCAGAGTTCAGCAGATTATAGCGATTTCCATTGCCAACAAAGACATCTATAATTGGTTTGAGAAGATCGTGCTTCACTATATGATAAATGAGATGCTCATCCTGCAAATTGGCAAATTATCCCATATGTTGAAATAAACTGTATTGTTACAAGAAGGATACTTCATTAAACAGATCAAAGAAACTGAAAGTAAATACAATAGAATAGTCTATAAAGTAATATACCAGAACAAATAAAAAGAGACACACATAAAGCCGAAGGGAATAATGAAAAACTACTGAAGAAAGCAAGAAATGACCAAAGAATAGAAAATGACTCATATTTACAACAGAGAGTCTGCAGTCTCCTTCATATTGACTATCGACGTAAACCAACAATTACTATTTCAACATATTTGATTCCAAACTCACCCTCACCACCAAATCCTAGAGTTCAAAACATGTCTGCCAATATATCTCACCATATTTCGGTCTTGAAACACTTCGCTTATATCTCATCATTAAAAGAGACAATGACTAACAGGTGCACACAGCAGCATCCCAACATAAAATTTGAGGGACAAAAATGATAAACTACCTCACTAAAATAAAATTGACACAAATTTTATAAGGGGCCTCTCTGTAAGTAATACAAGTTCCACTAAAGAATACTTTAAGATTCAGACACCCTTTAAAGCTATCAAACATTACCAGAGAAACCATTGCCTTCTCAACTTATTTAAAAAAAAAAATCCTTTAAACTCACATCCCCGCAATAATCAGTTGATACATTTGTGGTGCACTTAGAAGACTTGGATGCAGGCACTACTTTATATTGCAAGCCTTTTCTTCAATGGACAATACACTTCTTTCAAACAGGGAGCTCCTGCTCCAGACTCATGGGTTGTTCAAGTTTGATATAATGAAACTTGTGAACAAGGAGATGCTCAAGTGTGAAATCCAAAAACTGGGTTGCCCCTCATTAACCATTGGGATGCAAAATAACATAAGTATCAGCATACCAGAACAAGGTGATGCTCAAATGAAACTTTGGAATATTTAACTGGAAGGATACGTTTAATTCCCTGTCTGATATACAGTAAATAACAAATGGAACCTAGATCCCGCTAAATTAGAGGGGACAGAAGGTCATAAAAAAAGATAGAAAGCTAATTACGCAGAAATGGAGTTTCATATACAAAGGGAACAAGAAGGCATCCCACCCATCAAGAAAGAAAAAAAATGAGAGCTACATGGAATTTCTAGTATTATTCTACCCATAAGTCTAATAAACTGCACTCCATGAAAAAACTCAGAAAAAAAATGACATCAGAAATTATAACATCAGAAAAGGAAGGATTAAACGCCACAAACAAAGGTTCATAGCCAACCTATCACTTAGCTCAAAAAAGACCTAATAATCAACAAAAATAACCAAGACAACTAGAACCAACAAAAGTATGAACATTTGAGTTATAGACAACATCTAAAAATAACTGAATTGGAAACATAACAAGGACATGACTTGACAGAAATACTTCATGGCTATCAGTTATCACTATACAAATATCATCATGTACTTTAGAGTAAAACAGTACTCAGATATGATCACACATTGTTCGTTCCACTGCTGTACTTAATACAAAGTAGGAAACCAAAAGAACTCACATGGCGCGTTAGAATAGTGCGGAGAAATCGAATAGCTGCAACTACAATGTACTTTTCACTTCTCTGCGTAAGTAACAGAACTTTATCTATGACATTATTAAGAAGAAAATTACACCTGTAACAAGAATATAGAAACATGTATAAGTGTCAATGACTAGCAGAACAAAAAATATGAATGAATGCACAATGACCATTCAAATGCTTACTTGATTCTATATGGATGGTGGAGAACACAAAAACACAACAGTTCACATATGTTAGATAGTATTTCAGGCTTCACAATATTCTGATCTTTGACTTTTCTGCCAGAGTCAGCAGTAGTGATTGATTGAGCACCATCTTCAGAAGGGCATGATGTCACTATTACATCAATCAATTGGCTCAAATGTTTCTCATAGAAAATGTCAGTTATATTATCTCTCTGCAATCAAAGAAAAGTGTATAAGTAACATCACAACATTTGAAGCAGTAAAACCGGAATATATAAATATAATAAAAGATATCTGACTTACGTGAACGTTCAACTGACAAGTTTTCCAATATATCAGCAGAAATATAATGAATTACACATCAACATTCAAAATGCTATGCCAGCATCAGTAAACTTGAACTGAAGGCCAAAAGGACACCAGCATAGAATAGGAACCAAGATTATCAAACAACTTGTGTAATGAACAATTATAACACTCGGAAAACAAAGATAAATTGATGTGCAATAACTATCCATAATACTTGAAATGAAAGTTTCCCAATGCCAGTTCAGCTTCCTCACTTAGTAGTAGACTATATCTAGTTTGCCACAGTAGCCCATCATTTGGGGTTGTTGGCCATAACCTTTAAAATTTACAAACATCAGTAACAAGATTTTACTTCTTGATTCACGTGCAAGACTCGTGTTATTCGACTTGAATGTGAGGGGAAGTATGAAGAGTATTTCCTATTCCAAGTTGATTCTTGTTTAGTTAATTTCATATTCATGGTTGGTTTCCTACTATTTATCTAGTCCCTAGATTTGGTTTATTTCATACTTAGTGTAGGATAATCCCTTATATAAAGGAGTCTCTCATTGTAATCCCTAATCAATCTATCAATTAATGAAATATTTAACCCACGATATCAACATCGCATTGAAAGCTGGTTGGGCTTTAGTTTGTTTACCCACACATCAGTTGATGGCTCTGGGGAGTAGGGAGGACAGTACAATATTGTACCAACTTTCGCTTCCCATTACTGTTTCGTTACTATTTATCTCTTCCCCTACTTAAATGCGAGCCAAAATATAAATAGTTTGCAATGAAACTATGCATCGTAGGCCCATAGTTATCTGGAGACGTTTTGCACCATTACCCACATGACGCAATTGCCTAAAGTTTATTTGCACCGTCACACCGTGACCTAATTTCTAAATCTTGCATCCAGAGCTCAAAGATCATTTTTCGTCAGGCATAGTCTTGTTTATCACCTTCACAATATATTTTTGGGTCGGTATGTAGAAGTTCATTCCTGCTATCGCACACATGTAAATGTTCAGCCCTCCTACGTGTGATGGGGTGTTGAGATATGAAATTTACTTATTGGTTCATGTGCAAGACTCGTTGTGTTCTCCAACTTGCATGTGAAAGGCAGTGTTCGGATTATTTTCTATTCTGAGCTAATTCCTGTGTAATTTATTTCATATTCCTAGTTTAGTTTGTTTTCTACTAAAAGTATTTCCTCCTAGGTTTGGTTTATTGCCTATTCAGTGTAGAGCAACTACCTATATAACGGGGCCTTTTAATTTAGTATGTACTAAATCTATTAATTACTTAAATTTTTACATACGATCTTAACATATAATGATTCTTGTTAATGTTGAATCCATCAAACATGTATACGGGCCAAATCTATACAACACGTTCAAGTTAAATGAGTTAGAACAAAGTTAAGTTAATAGGTTAATGTTTCAAGTTATATCGTGTACTGTCAACCAAATCTTATTGTGACAGGACATATTGTGTCGGCCCAAAATTAGTTATCTAAGAAAGTAAAGTGGGTATTGTCAAGTCGACGCTATGCACAGTACATAAGTGGTGTTCATGTTGGATAACTCAACCCATCTAGTAACTGCCTTGTTCCTGTTGATACATATCATTATACTTAATCTTTTACACAACACGACCACAAAAGGTCACCCTAGGGTTAGACATTGTAACTGTAATTAAAACCGATAAATACAAGTACATAATCTGTATCATACAAAAGAACTTTCTGGTGAAAACTGAAGGAATATTGAAAGTATTACCCATATAAGTTATTTTGATGTTTTACTACATTAATAACACTGTTGACTTTCTTATGCAGGTCTTACCAAAAAGGGATTGGCCTATTTCAATAAATTCATTCAACCGACTCCAATCCCTCTACCCGATAACATCTTTTGAATATTTTATAAAATCTTTATCACTTGGTGAAAAATACATGATAACATCTGTCCATCTCACGTCAAATTTTCACACAACACATAGTTACTACAGATAGAAATAATCCGAAATTGAAGTTATTATTTAGAAGAAAAAAAGTCCAGAAATTTTTTATTTCTTTTATCATTGGATTAAAATTGAATTTGCAATTAATTGCATTTTCTGGGTTTCAAACTCCAAAACTCTAGTCCATGCCTACAATTAAATCCTGTATACAGTAAGGTGTAAAATAAACTTGAGTTTGATACAACATGGGCATACAGTTACTTGCCAAGCACTAAGAATGATATACTTAATTTTTGTAACAAGTAAAACGGGAGAAACTATTGTAAGATGGAGTATAAGAAAAGGCTTGAAGTGTTTCTATTTAATTAGGCCATAAATACACCTCGGAATAAGCTGCAGATACGAAATGTTGACAAAATTAATACCGAATAGTTTGTCGCTTCCTCTGTATGTATCCCCTCCTAGACCTCTATTTTTAAAAATATTTGCATCTATTTGTTCTTAGTCCTGATCAGAAGTTACTATTTTTTACATTTTCATTCTTCTAGTTTTTTGTTATACTAAATGTTGCTTTCTTGGGTTCTATCACCGCATTCTCATTACAGTGTTGACAACTCCACATTCCATACACCTTGAATACTAAGGTAGAGAAGTAACAAAACAAACAAACAGAATCAAAACGAAATGGAAAATTTTCTAATCAGTTGATAAGTCAATACACGCTATTAAAGACAATCCACAAAGAAAGGTAAGCTGCATTAGAAGAGTAAACCAGATACCTGTGATCCTGATAGTGTATATGAATCCAGCAAACTACGGAGGATTTCAAGAAATTGGCAATGCATCTCTTCCCCAAAATCTGTTATCATTCCTTTAACCTGTAAAAAGATCCATGTATAGTTCATATAATAATTTGCAAAATTTTAAATAACAAAGAAACAGCAAAAGTGTGAGAATCTGCTACAAATGAAACTACCACAAGCCACGGAGAATGTAGTAAAATGACATAGAGTAAAAGTCAGAGGGTGTGGCAAAATGGCCTGGTAAAAGCCATAGGGAATGTGGTCAAAATGAAACTTTTATGAAAAAGCTACACTTCTTTCCAATGAAGATTGACCATTATAACTTTAGTCTGATTTATAATATTCTTAGTCATGTAATATGTAAGATAAAGTAATCCATGAACATACGAAATGCACATAGGTTCCCGAAAAATTACTCATAACACTACAGCTGTTCGTTTATGCAATGTTTAGAGATCAAGGCTGAACAAATATAAGGGTGAATAATTTAAAATGAATATTTTAAATCGATTTGTTTGATTATCTAACTTTATGATCAAAGGCGAACTGAAGTTCTAAAAATAATTAAATAATCTAATCAAACTAACCGAATAACCAAACTATTTGATTTTCAGATAAATACAACATTGTGCACCCTAAACACCTGGTCCTTAGTTATGGTCTATCCTGATCAAGTGTGCAGACTGTCCAACACTATTCACAGTGGTGTTGTTTACTGTTCTGTGCACTGTCGTAACTATTCAATATGGTTAATTTTTCACGCTTTGTTTATGGTGGTTACTAAGTTACTATTCAATTTTTAAAAGCATATTGTATAGCTATAAACAAAGGACTGCCATCTTTTAAAACTATAAACTGTTATTCCTCCTATTTTATCACCTTAGAGAAATCAGCCAGGCTCTCACCCTTTATTTGCTATTCAAGATTTTTAAAAGCTAGTGTTCACTCCAGCAAGTGCAATGTTAGGGTAATGTAGATTCCCCATGCAACTAAATATAAATGCTACAAAAGCAACAAGCTTACCAGAAGTCCTAGAAGGGTTATGCCTTCCTGCCGAACAACATAAGATCTTAGAAGGTTTGGATCTTGATTCAAGAATAGAATCAATATATCTGTCCTGCATCCATTGAATAAATTATCATTAGGTCTAAGCTATTGGAATGGGAAACAAAAGTATGGAACAGACAACCTAGAATAAACACAGAACATCGATACCAAGTGGGCATGCTTACCCAGTTAATACAAGCTTCTTGTCCTGACTCTGCAACGCATCAGTGATAATGTCAAAAATGCCTTCATTCATGAGATCCCTACAGGAATAAGAAATTTAAAATGAGCATTTCACAAACAATAAAAGAAAACTAAAATCAGCTGACGCTGGTTTTATTATTATATTACAGCAATAAGTCAAAACCCAAATATTAGCTCCTGTGCGACGACAAAACCAACATTTTACTTCCACAAAAGTACCTGAATAGTCGGAGCTGCTGGACCATCTGCAAACTCTTACTAAGACTACAAAACTCGTGTAAGAATTGCACCTAACCACAAAAAAAAAGAGTAAGGTCAATCGAAGGTTTAACAAACAGCCAGACAGCAATGCATAAAAAAACTTCACAATTAAGGAGATATGCCAGACTGCCAGTTACTCGTTTTCTTTTTGAACTAATAGTTCTTGCTTTTAATTTTTTGTACGGAAATAGTCATATACTTCACTATTAACCCAACATAGCATAGTTGCAAATGCACTTAAAAGATCTGTTTAAATTGGTTCCCTCATCCAGATTTTTATTCGCTTTTATTGATGTCACATAGCCCAGGGCATTCACAATACATAGGCAAGTCTTTCTATATAAATTCAGTAAAATAAAAGGTACACAATTTTTCCAACATGACCTTTTATTATCAGTTTCCCTCTTCAAACGGAGGACCGAATTATAATAAATGAACAACGCCATCAATAGGCACCAAGGATAATCAGGCAAACTATGACCAGATCATTGTGTAATTAGCAACTCGGAGACGAAGCACTTCACATCAGCATCATTAAATATAAAAAAAAATGAATAATGCCAATGCGAAAGGGATTTGCTTGAATTACAAATGTACAATAAGAAAAGGATCACAGCAAACTAGTGTGCAGGCTACTCCTACATTACCCAGGTGACGTTTAGGCTCACATGTTGTAGTCCCAAACTTGGATCGAGTTATGGGATAGGTGTTGTAGCATTCGTTGAAGAGAACGCGAGATCTCATATTGCATTCGTTGGAGAGAACGCAAGATCTCTTGTAGCATTCGTTAGAGAGAACGCAATATCTCATGTAGAAACCTTTCGGCTTTAGTTTTTGTTTTTAATTCTGGATGTCCCTTTCATTAAATGGCCAGTAAATAGACTGGATTTCCTAACAAATACTAAGATCATGTAGCTTCCCATGATCACAACACCTCAAGTAACTACCCATAAGTAATAAATAACTACCCATGATCACAATAATTAAGAAACTAGTATTAACTAATAAATAACTACCTAAAAAAATAATACCAGTAAATCTGTTGGACTTATAACATTACTCCCCTCTTCAAAATGGTCTTGACCGCAAGCACCAAATTATAATGTGGCTGCAAGAAGTTTTAACAGGTGGGGGCTTGGGTTCTGGCCGCTTTATAACACTAGATTGGTCAGCCAATATAAGAGGCAAGAACCAGAATGTAAAACACGGTAATTTGGGAACTATATAGGTTCCCCCAATTATCACTTCCTCTGTTTTGACCTTGTACTGATCAAGGGGACTCGACGACTTGAGCTTGTTCAATTCTTTCTCCGATTCTTGGTCTTGCTCCAGTTTTACAGATGAGTCACAACCAAAGGTGACCATCTCCTGTTATTGTGAGGCTTTTGACGTTGCCAGCTCTGCCAGATCCAATGATCGTATTAATTTTTCGATCTGGTCTTCCATCCTCTGTTTCCTCGCCTTTGAGGCCGCCATCTCCTTCTTCAACTGCACCTGCAGCTCCAGGCTGTTGTACCCTTCTTCTGCTGCAGTCTGATCCTTCTTGTACTGCTCCAAGAACTCAGTAAATTGTTCCTGGAAAGATTTGGTTGTTGTCA